>BQNB010038584.1:12569-48647 GCA_026074375.1 Tanacetum coccineum | reverse complement strand
CTTTGTATTTTAAACAAGTGGACAAGTGAAGCTTCGGCTTATATAACAAATACTTTGTTAATTCCAATGTATCAGTTTTAAACGACTTTTTCGTCGTTCTATATACATCTTGTATTATTGATCTGAGAAGTAACACGCCCCGGACCCTTATTCCGCTGTGACCCAATTTGGGGGTGTTACATTGTGCCTAGGACTATATCTATTTGCTTCATATTCTTTAACAACAATTATTTTCCCTTTCCTAATTCCTATCCTTTGGTCTTACTCGAATAAGGATGTAAGCAATCATGCATGTCTATTCCGTCGTTACGCCATGTATGTGTGATTTTGTCTGCCTTGTTGGTTTACTACTATTGGAGAAAGAATTAGAAGATCCATTTCCTATATTACTCTTCATCCTAACCCTTGGTTTTACTCGAGTAGGGGAATGATTGCAATCATGTATGTCTATTCCATCATTATGAGTGTGTATATGTGGTTTGTCGCCCTCACTAGTTTATGACTTTTGGTAAAGACTACTAATCCTATTCTTTAGCTTATTCCAGTTAAGGTTTGAATGCAGTCATATGTGTCTATCCCATTGTTATGGGTGTGTACGTATGGTCTTTGTCATCTTTTCTAGAATATTGGTATCGATAGAGATTAAAAGAGTGATCAAACCCTTTAAACCTTCAAAAATAAAACCCAGTTTACCTTTATAGAATTGTTACTCCTTAGCTTTAGTGGTGAAGATATGTATCCTTGCCAAGCCTATGATAGAATACTCGTCACGACCGAGCAATTGAGCAAATTAGTTTACCACATAGATTAGTCGAGTGATTTGAGTGTTTTCATTTTCCTATTTTGTGAGGTGTTTGGTTGTGTGCTAGTAATCTAACAAGAAAAATGCTTAACGGAAAAGATCTTAAAATTAGGTTGGGATACATTTTTACAAAACTTTCTAAAGTCTACTTGAGGACAAGTAGGATTCAAGTGCAGGAATATTTTATGACATCAAATAACGTCATTTTTATAGCATCATGTATTCCATAAAAATTACCCATTTGATATAATTATTGCATGAATTGGTACTTAATCTGTTATATTAGTTATTTGCAGTAATTATTGAACAATTAATGAAGATTAGCTAAAAGTGTGACAACCGTGATTGAGCAGGTTAATTTATACCTTTAGAAATGGCTAAGTGTCCATTTTGTATGTTTCTTGCGTGCTATGTGTTCTATATGTATGTTGAAGTGGGTTACTTATGTGCATGATGTCATTTGAGAAGTAAATGATTATCTTATTTTGTGTGCATATGAGTTTAGTGTTAAGTATTCCATTTGTTCACGTGTGATGATAATGGAAATGAAAGATGTGTAGCATGCATTGCTACGTTAATTCTTGGTTTTTAAGAGTTAAGCGTTTATAAGAAGTGTAAGTTATTGGAAAAGAAGCATGTGAGTGAAATATAGAAGTTTATAGCAAACTTTCTAAAACTAGAAAGTGGTTTGGTGAAATGAAAGTTATATTTAGAAAGTTTAACAAGCAGCGTTTAAGTAAAAAGGTTTAATCAAACTAGCTTAGGTTTTTATAAAAACTTAAGGTAATGTAAGTAATAATATAATTAATAAATTAAAAAAAAATATAGGTATTAGGGCCGATCGGCCTTGGGTTAAAAAAATGGACTTTAATTATCTAAAACAATTTGTGTTGGGCTAGGTGTAACACCCCCAAAATTTCAACAACGCAGCGGAATACCACATGGGGTGCTACTTCATAATACACAGCGCTAGATACAAGAGAACGACCTCTAAATGTGTCGTTTGTAAAACAATCTCGTTGATTTTCTGAAATCAAAATAATAGTTGTCCCATAATTGCATCACCATGAAAAACTTGAATGTAAAGACTCCAATGCACATCAAATAATCCAAGCATCTAATTCACCTGAGAAAAACATGCTTAAAAGTGTCAACATTAAAGTTGGTGAGTTCATAGATTAGTTTAAATATGAATGTAAGTTTCAACAAATATATTTATCCACTGTGTCATCACAGTACCATGTAAAATGTTTATAAAATATGCACGACCCATTTTATGTCACCAAAAGTACCAATATTATCCCAAAGATTTTATAAAGAATGCATGACCAATTTAATGTCACCCAAAAGTACCAATCTTATCCCAAAGATTTTTATAAATAATGCATGACAAATTTAATGAACAAAATGTTCCAAGTATGTATATGTCGGGGGGCCCGTAGTCCCAACGTAATCCGACATGTTATAACGTTCGTTCCCAGTGATAGCTAGTCACCCGAACGGGGGTTGTCAATCCCGAATAGATCTATTTTATATCATTCGCGTGGACATCACGCTATAATGTTCGTTACCGGCGATAGCTTAATCACCCGAACAGGGATCCACACCCGAATAGATCTATTTCATAACATTCGCGCTCACCCTCCAAGTGATTTACAGTTCATGACGCTGTGACGTAGACTTGTATGTACCCAATTCGGGCAGTGATACAAATAATGTATTCCCATCATGGGTATTCCCTCCAAGAATACCCGGGCAGTAATGATTGTTGGCCCCGCAGGCGCCAATCAAATCGTAATCCGACAATCATTTCAAAAGTAAAGTATGCATTTGTGACCAAAAATGAAGTCAAATAATGTATCCCATAGCGAGCTATGCAAATAAGTATGTAAACCAATTTGTAATCAACCATGTAAATGCATTTGTACATGGACATAAGCTTTTAGCTTGGTCACGTGTAACACATTTGTGTATGTACTGTGTAGCTTGTGTGGATATTGTTTGGAAGCTTACTTGTGCTTCAGGTAAGGTTCATTAGCCCCCTTTTTCTTAAGTTTTATTTGGTGAAAAATGATGCAAGTATTTTGGAAATGTTTGATTTTTTTATTTTTTTTTTTTTTACTTGTGATAATGTGTTGTCAAAGATGCATGGACTATACGTGACCATTGTATGTTGTGTGCTACATGTTTTGTGATGTGATATTGAGAATTACAAACTAAGTCAGGGGGATTACCTGTTGGTTTCCATGGTCTGTTTAGTGGATGGTATTGTGGCCTAGCTAGCAGGAGGGTTACTTGTGAGTATCCATGTCCTGGGCTAAGGGGGTAACCACAGGGACCTTGGTACGATTGAGACTTCTTATAAATTGTTACTGGGAAATCGTGTAATTGGATTGATTGGTTGTGCATGCTAGCCTGTATGATAGTTCATGTATTGTCCTGCAATGTTTTCTTTATTATCACAGTAATGTGCAGTTTGGATTTTATATTGTGTCTTAAGGGTTAAAGTCATTATTTACCAATGTACTTTCCAAAATTTCCACATATTACCAAAATGATGATTCTAATATCATTATCACCATCTAAACTTGTTGTAACCGGCTATTATAGGAAATGTATTTTTCAAAATTTCCATGTCATTAATTAATTCCATGTGGAATTGACTTTCGTTGACTTTTTCCACCTCAACCATCTTCATCTTCAACCTCCTCTAAGTTCATCTTAAATCACAAATTCATTATAACCCAATCTCAGATCTCAAACTCATCCAACAAAACAACATGACAACAACCCATAACCTTCATTAACAACAAATTCATCATATCACAAACTCATCCACAACAAACATAAACAAAAACAAGATTTACAAATAAAAAAACCCATACCAAACCACAACATCATACAAAACCCTACAATCTGTCATCTTCGTATAACAAAACCACAACAAGATCACATTCAAATCCTAAACACAGATCCACAATCATAACCCACATCACAAAACCCAGATCGATACAAAATCACAAACCATTCACGTCACAAAACCTCAACCAATGGTAACAAGATCCTCACAACCATAAACAACATAACACAACATCATCACCTTCAAAACAAAAACCCACACTTACAAACAAAAATCCCACATCACAAACCCATGATCTTACTCAAAAACTACTATCATTGACACAGTCAAAAAGCAGATCGAGTTTCAAGATTTACAAAACCTCAAAACAATCACACCCCACTCATTACAAAATTACGTCACAATAAAGCAAGATTCATCACCCTCATAAAGAAAACAAGCAAACTTATTACCAGATCTAAAAAGAGAGGATATTAAACTGAGAAATAAAATTTAGTTGATGTGTTTGTTCCATTTTATAAGAATCTGGTGTTGTTGTGTAAACATATGAAGCGACTGTGGGAACCATTTTATATTATGTAAACACATATGAACTGAGTTAGGTGGACAAAAATTATTGAGGTGTAAACATATGAACTGAGTTAAACATATGAACTGAGTTAGGTGGTGAGGTGGAAATAATTGTTGAGGTGTATATAAAAAATTCAAGAAAAATGAAGATGACCGGCTAACAAATGTGATGTGTCGGTCATTTTAACTTTTTAACCAGTTATCACAGGTCACTTTTTAGAACGTTTGTAATTTTTGAACAAATGTAAAAGTTAGAAAGGTAATAATGATATTAAAATCATCATCTTGGTAATATGTGGAAATTTTTGAAAGTACGTTGGTAATTAGTGACTTTAACCCGTGCCTTAAACCTATGACTCTCACCAACTTTATATTGACATTTTTAAGTATCATTTTCAGGTGAGTATCGTAATGATAAGAAGGATGTTAGGAAGAGTGGCTAGAGAGACCTTAGGCATTGCTTGTGGAGTTGTCTTTTCTAGTCTTTTCATTTATGACATTTGTTTTGCTTGATACTTGTTTGTTGGAGATTGTTAATATTTGGATTATGTTGTTTGTGTAAGGTGTTACTTTAGTAATGCAAGACTCCTTTATCTTGTGTTGGGTATTGTCATGACACATAGTGTCCATTTGATTATTTCCTTCATTTAGATTTCTCTATAGTAGACACCATTGTGTTGTGATGATATCCATGATGTTACGCCTCGTATTTCCGCCTAGGCGGGGTGTGACAGATTGGTATCAGAGCCTTTGGTTATAGAGAAGTAGGTGGTTGAGCCTAGACTATAACCTAGGGGTCCTTCATGTAGATGCATTTAGGGCTTAAGTGTTTAATGCTATAACTGCTATGCTTCCCCTCTATTTTTGCATAGCTTATATATCTTGTATTTTGCTAAGTTGTCATTAAGTTATTTTGCCTACCCTTATCTAGTATGATATGTATTACTTTCTTAGTATTTTAGCTATGTTTTTCCCCTACCCGTAAGAAGTCTCATTGGGGAACCGTTTTCCCAACTGGACTTAAGCATTATAAGGATCTATAAGAGGAGCCTCTTGTGGAACCGAAGGAGATGGGATAGTTGATCGTTTATCGGATGCGCGTAGTAGGGCTGGACCCGCGAAGTCGGGTGATTCTTGCGGAGGCAAAGTCAAACCCAAGCGAGGCCCAGCATAAGTTTATCCCGTCCTTTACCTCGTCATGTTGTTATTGATTATTTCTTTTGGATATTTCGTATTTTGGGAGTTGTTGCGAGATTTTTGTTCCTTTATGTCGTTTTGATTTTATTTTGATATAAGTAAGTAGTTAATTGATGGAGCATCCTTTATGTGTTAAGTTGGAGTGGTTTAAGATGTGCAATGTGGTATATGTGCTCATATGTGAATTATGATTGAAATAGGTAATCTTGGAAGTAAGTACACGTGTGAAAGGAGGCACTTATAATTATGGTGGCCAACATAATTATAAAGGCATCACACACGTAGACTTGTGACCATGATTGCATTTATTTGTGTTTGGTTGTAAGGTGGTAGTGTAATATGTTTTCCTTTTTGATATGTGTATTCATGATAAAGATGGTGGTATGGGTAGAGAATTTTTCTCTTACCCTAATTGGAGGATATGTTGAGTTAAGTTGTATAGATAGTAAGTTTGCCCTTCTATCTAGTAATTGCGGATACCTAGTATTGCTATTATAGAGGTTGCTCGTTTGCTCGGTTGTTTGTTCGGATTTCCTAAGTCTAAGCTTAGCATCCCTTCATCGTACTTTGTTAGTAAGGATACCTGATTTTCCCCATTCTACGTCTTGATGTATATTGGTTGTTCGGATCTGCTCTTTCGGATATAGGCGCGTTTCGTTAGTTCTTTCGTTGCATTGATTTCTCGTATGAGTATCAAACGTTTCTTTTAAGCACTAATTGTTCCTAACATATTAGTGTGTATCATTACTCCCTTGATTGTATATCCTTTGGTTTTCGTAACCCATTGGCGACGTGTTAGTATGGATGCTTTTAGGTTTGCGTTGCCGATCGTTATTTTGGATAAGTCTGTACGTTTTCTTTTGGGTACGTAACGTCTTGCATGAGTTTTCTTGTACGAGTTCGTTTGATTCTATTTTGAGTATATGGTTCCTGGTATTTTTTTTCGTTTTCAAACAATAGAATTGTGTTAGAGTCTGTACGTGTTTTTATGATCCCTTTTTGGTATTATGGTGTCCTTTGATTTGAGTAACATATTTTTATATTGATATATTTTTATAATTGATATTCTAATTATCAAAACCCTTTGCAAGTATTTAGTTGATGGTTTGTAGAAAATTATGTATAAAATGATCTTTGTAAATAGATTTTTATTTTATTATAAACAGCAGGTTTAAAGTGATTCATAGTGGTAAGTTACGATGCACCATTAGATAACAGTCTCTAGATTTTTTTTATGACAACCCGAATGAATTTTATAAAGATTACATTTAAAACAATTTTATTTATTCTTTATAATGATTTTTATACTTAAAGTAACTTCTTATTTTATACTTAAAGTGACTTTCTTAATTTAAATTGATTTTTATAAAAACAATATTTAATTTGGTCTTTCGAGTAAAGTCAATAATTGGTATAAGAATTTTCGTTTTTCGTATTGATTTTTTTATGTGTTCTTTTGTCATGGTACGCCTGTTGATTTTCTTTTGTTTGCGCTTTCACTCGGTGCATATACGTATCCTTTCTTTCAAATGATTCTTATGTCATTTGATCTACGTCTAATTGCATATGTGGAATCTCCTATATGCATTCTAGCCTTTGACTCGATATTCATTTGTTATCCTATTCAATTGTTCGTAACCCATGGAGTTCGTTGATACCGTGAGTTGTGGAAGTTTTGACGTGATTGTGGGAATGGACTGGTTGTCCAAGAGGAAGTTTGTGATAATATGTCATGAGAAGGTGGTTAGGATACCGTTGGAAGGTGATGAGATACTTCGGGTTCATAGTGAACGTACTCAAGGAGTCGTGAAAACCTTAATGAACATAAAGGTAGATGAAGTGAAATTGAGTGATATTTCCGTTGTATGAGATTTTATTGATGTGTTTCTGGAAGATTTATCGATGACCACCACGACGACAAGTTAAGTTCCACATAGATTTGGTTCATGGAGCGACGCCAGTCGCGAAGTCTCCATATCATCTAGCACCCTTGGAAATGCAAGAATTGTCTGAACAACTTCGAGAGTTGCAAGACAAGGGTTTCATACGACATAGTCCTTCACCATGGGGAGCACCTGTGTTGTTCGTGAAGAAGAAGGATGGATCATTTCGTATGTGTATCGACTATAGGGAGCTGTACAAATTAACTATTAAAAACCGTTATCCACTCCCTAGGATTGAAGACTTGTTTGATCAGTTACGAGGAGCGTGTCCTTTCTTAAAGATAGATTTTCGGTCAGGTTATCATAAGCTACGAGTGCATGAGGATGCCATTCCAAAGACCGCATTTTGAACGAGATACGGACATTTTGAGTCTACGGTTATGCCTTTTAGGTTAACCAATGCACCATCGGTTTTCATAGACTTAATGAACCGGGTTTGCAAACCGTACTTAGGTAGGTTTGTCATCGTATTCATTGATGACATTCTAGCCTACTCAAAGTCGAAGGAGGATCATGAAGTTCATTTAAAGTTAGTGTTGGAGTCACTGAGGAAAGAGAAGCTGTATGCTAAGTTTTCTAAGTGAGTTTTGGTTGGAAGAAGTGCATTTTCTTGGTCACGTAGTCAACCATAATGTATTCACATGGACCCGAGTAAGAGTGAGGCAGTGAGGAATTAGATGATTATTCTTAGGATTGACGGGTTACTACCGACGTTTATCGCAAATTTTTTTAAGATTGTTAAACCTCCTTACTTCCCTAACTGAGAGGAATCAGAAGTATGAGTGAGGCGTAGAACAAAAAGATGCTTTTTAGACTTTGAAGAATGATTTATGTGATACCTCAATAAAGCGAATGTAGTGGGTGATGCGTTGAGTAGAAAGGAGAGAGTGAAATCAAGACGAGTAAGAGGAATGATATTGGCAGCCCAAAGTAAGGCGTTCAAGCAAGAGAACATACTCACATAAAGGCTACATGGTTTAGATCAACTAATGGAAAGAAAAGGAAACGAGAGTTTGTACTTTACGGATCAAATTTGGGTTCTATTGGTAGGAAGTGCAATGGATGAGGCCCATGCATCAAGGTACTTGGTACATCCCAGAGCGGATAAGACATACTATAACCTTGGAGACAAGTATTGGTAGCCACGTGTAGAAAATGATATAGCTGCCTATGTTAGCAATTGTTGGATTTGTTTAAGAGGTGAAGGCTGCAATGTCAAAGACTTTTGGCTTGCTGCAATAGCCTAAGATACTTGAGTAAAAATGAGATAGAATCACCATGGATTTTATCACTAAATTTCCAAGGTTAAAGTAGTGAGTATGATGTGAATTAGGTGATGGTCGATAGACTGACCAAGTTAGCTTATTTACTAGCTATACAAGAAGATTTCATGATGTGAAGTAGGCAAAGATTTATATTGATGAGATAATAGCAAGGAATGGAATTCTGGTGATGATCAACTCAGATTGAGATGGATGATTTACCTCGTGGTTTTGGCAGACGCTGCAGAAAGTGTTAGAGACGCGATTGGATTTGAGTACTGCTTAGCATCCTCAAGCGGATAGACAAAAGGAACGTATGATTCAGACTTTGGAGGATATAATGAGGGCATGTGTTATTGATTGTGGTGGTAGTTATCAATTAAGCATTTGGTGTGCTCCGTTTGAAGCTTTGTATGGTAGGAAATGTAGGTTGCCTGTTCTATGGGTAGAGAGTAGAGAAAGTAGCTTGATTGGACCTGAGTTAGTACTAGAGACGATAGATAAGGTGGTATTGATTAAGGAAAAGCTCAAAGCGGCGAGAGATCGTCAAAAGAGTTATGTTGATTTTAGGCGTAAGCTGTTAGATTCTGAGGTGGGAGATCGTGTATTGTTAAAGGTGTCGCCTTGGAAGAGCGTAGTGCATCTTGGAAAGAAGGGTAAATTAGCACCAAGATATGTAGGACCATTTGAGATCCTTGAAAGGATTGGCCTTGTAGCTTATCGGTTAAGATTGCCTGAAGAATTGATTGGTGCACATGACACATTCCATGTGACAAATTTGAAGAAGTGCTTAGGGAATGCTAATTTGCATGTGCCGTTGAATGAAATCAAAATTGACAAGACTTTACGTTTTGTTAAGGAACCTGTAGAAATTATGGATCGTGAGATTAAGAGTTTGAAACGTAGTAGAATACCGCTTGTGAAAGTTCGTCGGAATTCAAAGCGTGGTCCCGAGTTCACTTGGGAACGCGAAGACTATATGAAGTCTAAGTATCCCCAGTTATTTGTTGATCGTGTTGTTGAACCAACTAGTTAAATGGTATGTGCTTAATTACACATACCATTTTCCATTAAAAAAGGACTTAAATGACTAAAAACGTACCAAAAATACATTGTATTTGTATGTTTTGCATTTGTATTGTGCAGGAAAAAGATATTCAAGAAAAGGACAAAAACAAAGCTAAAAACGACAAAGCCAATCACGAGAATGAAAAGAGCGTGAAAAGAAGAAAAAGTCAAAGCCAAAGTCAACCCCGACAAAGTCAAGTCAAAGCAAAGTCAATTTACAACTTTAGGGACTGAAGTCGCCAAGTCTTTAAACTTGGATTTCAAGGACTCAAAGTGCAAATATGACATAAATAACTTCAAGGGCTAAATCTGCCAAACCCTAAAGTTATAGATCACAAGGACTCATTTTGCAATAACTCATATATGGTTGAGGGACTGTATCTGCCAAAGTCACAAAGTTATATGTCACAAAGGACCTACGATGCAATACTACATATAACTTGGAGGGACCTTTCTTGCCAATTCTACAAAAGTTATTAACCACAAGGACCTAATGTGCAAAGGTGTGTATATCTATGAGGGGCTAATATTGCCAAACCACCAAACCAACCCCTGTTATTCCCAAAACAGTTTTTCCCGCCAACAAAATCCAAGAACAGGGTCACATGTTGTCTTCCCCCGCTTTTACCCTGCAACACCAAAACCTCAATGGGTAAAACCCTCACCCCCTCTCCAGTAAAACCCTAGTCAAATGTTACCTTGCTATGTTGGCAATCCCACTCCTTTCAAGAACAATCCAACGAATGCCATGAGATCAAGAAAGCACATGGATGTTCAAGGGCCAAGATTGAAGTTTTGATTCACTTCACACAACAAACATACTCGGGTTTCTCTCTCACAAAAGAAACACAGAAGAAAGAAGAAGAGAAGATCTATATAGTTCACTAATTTAGTATAAATAAGTCTCATTGTAAGCCTTAAAGGGGGTAGTTTTTAGCTTATGTCTTTTATCCTTATGCAATTTCAATTTTAGCAATGTACTTTTTTTAAAAAGTTAATGAAAAGTTCGGAGGTTTTTATGTTTTTAATATCTTGATCTTAAGTTTAATATTTGTTTGATCACAAAAAACGGGGGTTTCTTAAGTTATAAATATATCATATAAGCTATAAAAACTTAAATAAGCCTCATCATAGCTTGTAGTCATTTAAGCAACTAGTTCTCAAAATTCACCAAAAATTCAAAGAAGCAAATGGAGCAGGGTGCATTTTGGATGGCCTTGGTCTTAGAGCCTCATGGGAGGCAATAGGATGGTTTATAAGCTGAATTGAGAGCTTATTTCATTACCACAAGCATAGGACTTGTGTAAGTTTCCATTTTCTTAATTTTCTTAAAGGTTACTGTAGCAGTGCTTATGTTGTGCTTATTTATGTTGAGATTCGCTTATTCTTAGTATCTATGCATGTTTAAAGCTTATTTGTACTTTAAAATTTATTTGTGCAATTTTACTTAAAACTGTCAACTTTTAGCCTATACACTGTTGGATTTGTATTTGCTTATTGAAGTGCTTATTTACTGCTGCCTTGTGCTTATTTTGGCTTAACATGCATGTCTCATAATCTGTCTTTGAGTCTTTTAGCTTAAATCACCACAAATCAGCTTGCAAAGGCCATTTTAAAAATTAAAGGGGTGTTTGGGTTAAGACCCAAAATGGGTCAAATTGGTTTATGTCATGGGTTGGGTCAACAAGTCACTTTCTATTAGCTTAATTTAGGTCTAAAAAGTAGTTTTAAATAGTTTTTATAAGCTAAATCTAAAAAGTCAAGTTTAAATTAGCTATGTTTTAAATATGTGGTAAATTTATGTTGTAGATTAGCTTATTTTGATTTTGAGCTTAAGGTAGTCATAAGTCCATATTTTCATGTCTATTTGAAGTGTTATAATGCTATAGGATTTAGTCAAGTGCCTGCAAAAGCCCTTTGGCTCTTTTCAAAAACAACAAAAATCAGCAGCTGCTGATTATGAAGCCCTATTTCAAGACCATTTTTTAGCTTGTTTATGTTTCTAAATTATTTTCAATTGCTGGTAAATGTAGCTTTTTGGTTAAGCTTTTTAGAGATATAAGCCACGTTGGCCTTAGTTTTTACTTAATAGCTTTAAATTAAGTTTGAGAAGCCCATCATAGGCTGTTTGGCTCAAAAGCTCCCCTGGTGCTGAGTGGCTTGTTTTTGCTTATTACTTTGTCCTTCCTGTTTCCTTTTTACTTATAAGTACTTTTTAGGTGTAGATAAGACCTTTTGTTTGCTTATTTGTTAATACATTATGCCTTTTAGCTTTTTATAAGCATTATAGCTTAAGAGTGCTACTAGCAATACTAACCAAAAAGTTAGAACTGCCAAGATTTTAAACCTTTATCTGGCTTATTTTGTTGTCCTTTCTTGCTTTTTCTTACCCATCATTGTTAATTAGGTGTGCTTAAGTAGCTGTGTTTGCTGATTCTTCATTTTCCTTAGCTCATTGTGTCAAAAAGCCAAAAAGAAAAAGCCATTTGTGCCTTGTGCATATTTAAGCATTCTGTCTGTTGTTTCAGCTTATTTCTTGGCTTATTTGTAGTTTTTTTTTTTTGTTCAATTTAAGTATAGATAGCTTTTTCTTGTAGCTTTTTATTGTCATCTTTTCCTTTTCTAGCTTATAGGTACATAAGTTTCCCATTCTTAGGCTTATTTTATAAAGCCCAAAAGTTGCCCCCTTGTCTGCTTTTGCATCAGAAGCTCATTAAGCTTTCCTTAGCTTATTTTTCTTTCAATTTAGCTTAATTTCATCTGTATTTGCTTATTAGGTTTAGAATAGCTTCTGTTTGCTTATTTAGAGTAGTAGTGCTTATTTCCCTTTTTTACATTTGTTTAAGTCTTAAAAAGCTAAAAAAGTATAAGCTGTCAAGTTTTAAGCTGTTTTACAGCTTATTCATAAGCTTTCATGAAAAATTCCAAGTTTTAAAAGTGCTTATTTTTAAGTTGTTTACAACTTTGCTTTTTGAATTTTTAAAAAAAAATTAAATAAAAGGGGATAAGTGGAAGTCCCGGGGAGCCTGGGCTCGAACCCAAGACCTCAACACTCATCAACCCTTATAACCCCCACACACTCTACCGCTGTGCTACAATAGCTCATCCGATAGAGTGTTGGTTTATTTATTACTTAAGGGCTTTTTGGCCCTTTAAGCCCAATAAGCTGTTTTGATTTTTAACAGCTTATTGGGATAACCTGTTGGGGACAGCTTATTTTTCCTAGGACAGTATTAGTTTCAGCTAATTTTCCTAATTTTTTCATAATTTTTAAAAATAGTTTAGTATTTTTTATAATTTATTTAGATTAAAAACTTAAAAAATTCATAAAAAATAAAATAATAATCAGAAAAATATAAATCTTTTTTTAAAAAATTTCTTTTATTACATAGTTTCTAGAAAAAATATTAGTGTTTTCATAGGGTCATTTTTGCAACTTTTTATTTTTTAAAGAACGGGATTAGATCCCGTTCTCGTTCTTTCTCATTTTTAGCTCAAAACACCTTCGTTTTTTATTCTAGTTTTTTTTATTCTTCATATTTAGTCATTTTTAGCTCATTTAAAGTAAAAAATTTACATTAGGGTTAAAATTAGATAATTTAGGTTTTAAGCTCGCGTTTTTGTCTACATTTTTAGATTTAAATCATTTTAGCTTTCGTTTTTAGGTTTTCTTTAATCGTTTTTGCATTTTTAATTGTAGTAATAGAAAAAACAATTATAGTCTTGTCATATTCAAACATCAATTATCAATCCGTATTCGATTCTCTATTGCACACCTCGTTGGGACATAACGACCCGGGAAATCAAACTTCCCGATATATATTGATTCTATTTGTGAATTCTTAACCAATCCCTAGCTAAGGGTATTTGGTTGATTGTTTGCTTATATATTATATATATATTATTGAACGAATCATTAAATCTCAGGACGAGATTTCCATAAGAAGGGGATACTATGACAACCGTGATTTGAGCAGGTTAGTTTATACCTTTAGAAATGGCTAAGTGTCCATTTTGTATGTTTCTTGCATGCTATGTGTTCTATATGTATGTTGAAGTGGGTTACTTATGTGCATGATGTCATTTTAGAGGTAAATGATTATCTTATTTTGTGTGCATATGAGTTTGGTGTTAAGTATTCCATTTGTTCACGTGTGGTGATAATGGAAATGAAAGACGTGTAGCATGCATTGCTACGTCAATTCTTGGTTTTTAAGAGTTAAGCGTTTATAAGAAGTGTAAGTTATTGGAAAGGAAGCATGTGAGTGAAATATAGAAGTTTGTAGCAAACTTTCTAAAAATAGAAAGTGGTTTGGTGAAATGAAAGTTATATTTAGAAAGTTTAGTAAGTAGCGTTTAAGTAAAAAGGTTTAATCAAATTAGCTTAGGTTTTTATAAAAACTTAAGGTAATGTAAGTAATAATGTAATTAATAAATTTAAAAATATATATGTATATAAAAAATGGACTTTAATTATCTAAAACAATTTGTGTTGGGCTAGGACTAGTTTAGGACTTAAGGTAAAATCCATAAACCTAAATTTTATCCATTATCCCACCTTAAGCCTCTAGAATGACATAATGCAGCCCCAAAAACCCTTTGTGTTGATTTCTCATCCCTAAGAACAAGGAACCAAGAATCTTGATCAAGAGTCTAGCCAATAATAGTGTCTAGGACCTAGTAATCAAGGTAAGTGTGTTAAATCCTAGTTAATTAATGTATTCATGTAACCCTAATTATGATGGATCTAGGGTTTTAATTAAAATACAGAATGTTTATGATATATTATGATTTTAGTATGCTTAGGATTGAATTAGATGCGTATGCATGCTTGTGGTTTGGTTAGATTTACGTTAAAACTGGATTTAGGGTTGAGCCGAATTTTTGGTCGTGTTCAACGACTGTTATCTAGATGATAAAAACATGTATTGTTATGTTTCTTGAGCCTATGAATAAGTAAAAATAGTCTACTTTCAAGAAAATCTTGCCTCGAAAGTTTTTAAGGTCGGGAAGTCATTCAAATGTTGGTTGCACTAAAAGTTGTCAGATCAGTAAATACGGGTCAGATTTAGGTCATGTTTGTGAGGGTAAAACCTTTACTTAAAAATGGAATTAGGATTAGCCCTTCTACAGTAGTTAAGTTCCATAAGTATATGGATAATACTGTGAAAATTAGCCTCTGAAAGCATGTCTAAGTATGGTAGTTTTAGTGATACATTTTGGTGTGCAATCAGATCCGAATTAGGATACTTTTGAATTTTGATTTTATTTGAGGTAGTTATACATGTAAGTAATTATTAGGAACAAGTTAGTTAATATACTCATAAATGAACATGGGTGATTTTTAGTATAATTTATGAAGGTCATTAAGTAAGGGTTTTGGGTACGTAAAGTCATGATAAAATTCTGCAATTCTGAGCTAATTATAAGTAACTAGTGGAAAGAGTTAATGAAGTGGTTAAGGTTGGGCATGGTGTCGGGGTGACCCATGATGGTTAATTAAGCCCTTAGACATCCATCATATAAGTGTTACATGGATATGAGCTTTTAGCTTGGTCGCGCATAACACATTTATGTTTGTATTGTGTAGCTTGTGTGGATATTGTTTGGAAGCTGCTTGTGCTTCAGGTGAGTTTCATAGCCCCTTTTTCTTATGTTTTATTGGGGTGAAAATGATGCAAGTATTTTGGAAATATTTTGATTACTGTGATAATGTGTTGTCAAAGATGCATGGACTATACGTGACTATTGTATGTTATGTGCTACATGTTTTGTGATGTGATATTGTGAATTGCTAACTAAGTCAGGGGGATTACCTACGGGTATCCATGGCCTGTCTAGTGGATGGTACTGTGGCCTAGCTAGCAGGAGGGTTATTTGTGAGTATCCATGGCCTAGGCTAAGGGGGTAACCAAAGGGACCTTGGTACGATTGAGACGTCTTATAAATCGTTACTGGGAAATCGTGTAATTGGATTGTATTGGATTGGATTGGTTGTGCATGCTAGCCTGTATGATATTTCATTTATTGTCCTGCAAGGTTTTCTTTATTATCACAGTAATGTGCAGTTTGGATTTTATATCGTGTCTTAAACCTATGACTCTCACCAACTTTATGTTGACGTTTTTAAGCAATATTTTTAGGTGAGTATTGTGATGATAAGAAGGATGTTAGGAAGAGTGGCTAGAGAGACCCTAGGCATTGCTTGTGGTGTTGTCTTTTCTAGTCTTTTCATTTATGACATTTGTTTTGCTTGATACTTATTTGTTGGAGATTGTTAGTATTTGGATTATGTTGTTTCGTGTACGACATTACTTTAGTAATGCAAGACTCCTTTATCTTGTGTTGGGTATTGTCATGACACATAGTGTCCATTTGATTATTTCCTTCATTTAGATTTCTCTATAGTAGACACCATTGTGTTGTGATGATATCCATGATGTTACGCCTCGTGTTTCCGCCTAGGCGGGGTGTGACAGATTGGTATCAGAGCCTTTGGTTATAGAGAAGTAGGTGGTTGAGCCTAGACTATAACCTAGGGGTCCTTCATGTAGATGCATTTAGGGCTTAAGTGTTTGATGCTATAACTGCTATGCTTCCCCTCTATTTTTGCATAGCTTATATATCTCGTATCAAAGAAGATATACTCGAAGAACATTCTGGAAGATGACAAACATGGTCCCTACTCCAAGGAAACCCCAATACGCCGTATCGACCCTCACGAATACGGCTTATCATTAATTCCACGCAATATTAAATACAAAACCCTAAACACGACTTTAGGGTGTGCTTAACAATATTTTCGAAACCCTAATCACAGAAGACGATTTCCAGAGGCTGAGAAGAGCAAAGAAGATCAAGCAAAGATCTTAATCACAAAGGAAACACCGTGTAATTCCCTTAAACTCTAAATACGCGTTCGATTGTTGGTATCACTCATTTACTTGGGTTAGTTACCCTAATCTTCCGTTTCTATGAATAAACACAAATACCAACCAATTAAAATTACAACAAATTAAAACTCCCCAAACATCTCAAACCTAAAATCAATAAACAACCAATATCACAAAAAATTCTCAGCCCCTCTATAATTAACGATATAAAACCAAAACCCAATAACATTACCCATAATTCACCCTCCTCCCACACATACCCACTACTTCACACAAAATAAAATATTTAGTAGATTACGGATAGGCTCTCCGTATCTGCAACTCGAAATATATTTAAATAACACAAATAAAATCACACCAACAGAGATTTCCTTCCCCTTTAATTTATTATTTAAACTCCCCCCCCCTAATGTGTTGTCCTGCCCTTTAAGGTTTAGTGAACAAGTTGGACTAGGGGTGACCTAAGATTAACAAATAACATTCTGATTCCTTGAAGGATGGATTGGGGCTAGTTGACTACCAGTATATAAAAGGCCATTAAGCAGTAAGTTAGTAAAGTCTTTGTGAGCTAGTCGTCAGTGAGATCACCCGCATTGAACTTATACGATAGATTTTAACCAACGGCGAATACTTTATGCGGATGTGCCTAATTGTGACAAAATTAGTATATCTAGGTTTTAGGAAGAAGTACTGCCTAAATCTAGGAATGATATATCAGACAACAATAAGACAGTCATTGCACTAATAAGCAAACCTGCTATCTATTGGATTAATCATGGTTGATACAGTTTCCTTACCATAGGCTTGAATCATTCCTCTATCCTCTGATTAATCTCTTCTGTGCATTAGAATAGCTTAAGTAGAGTTAAGTCACTAACAAAACCTATGCCAGTCACTCAGACTGAAAACCCCCTTTATCAGTTAGAATTAGGATTAACTTAGGTTTAGCATAGGTTTAACATAGAATATAATAACTTAGATAACTAAAGTACTGATAGACATAAGAATTAGTTCTCGCTCTTAGTGATTGACACCATACTTACCAACGAAGCTATAATTGATCGGGTACACTACCCGTTAAAGTGTTGTTTTAGGTAAAGTCGGCAAAATATAAATAGTAAAACTTGATAAATAAAATATACCTATACACAATGACACATCAATCATTCATTCGGAACCAACTCCAAGATTGAGTTGTTTTTACTTTACGCGAATTATAGCATCTGCGGTGTGTAGGAAAGGTCTTCCTAAAATAAGAGGAACTTTGTTGTCTTCTTCCATTTCAAGAATAACAAAATCCACAGGAAAAGTGAATTTACCAACTTCGACTAGCATATTTTCAACTATTCCAATAGGGTATTAGAATGATCGATCTGCTAATCTCATGCTCATTTTAATTGGTTTGAGAGTTTCGAGTGATAATTTATCGTATAGAGAACATGGCATAAGACTAATGCTAACGTCAAGATCGGCTAAGGCGTTGCAAGAGAATGTTTTGCTTAAGGTACATGGAATAAGAAAAATTCTGAGGTCTCTGAGTTTTGGTGGAACTTTGTTTTGGATGATAGCTGAACTTTCATCACTAAGGAAAGCTGAAGAAATTTGTTCTAGCTTATGCTTGTTACTAACAAGTTCTTTGAGAAATTTTCTATAGTTTGGCATTCCTGCTACAATGTTGACAAGAGGTACGTTAATCCGAACGGCTCAAATCATGTCGAGGATTTTTTCGTATTGAGCTTCCATTTTCTCTTTTCGAAGGCGTTGAGGATATGGGATTCTTGGTTTATATGGCTTGGGAGTAGGTATTTCCTTGGTTGGTTTTGGTGCTTTAGGTTGGGGTGTCGGTGTTGATAATTTGTTTTTATCATCACTATCAAAATTATTAAGATTCTGGGAATCATTTTGGTTTTCAGGATTGTTAGGGTTTGTGGGTGGGTTATAGGATCTACCACTTCGTGTAAATACAACATTTACATGCTCGTTTCGAGCTTAAGGTGGTGAGTAAGGTTTAGATGAATTACCTCGGGGGTTTGGTTGAGTATTACTTGGAAGAGATCCAAAAGGTCGAGCAGATTTCTTGTCAGTAAATCTGTCGAACTTCGCTTCTAAGTTTTGGATTGAGGCTTGATGGTTTTTGATGGTTGTTTCAATTTTGTTTTTAAGGTTGAACATTTCTTTAACAAAAGTGTTAGAAATACGAAAAAGTGTCGGTCACTACCAATATAATTAGTCATAGCTCGTAGTAAGTTGTTAAGTTAAGTTAGAAAGCTAACCGGGCCAAAGGCCCATGGACAAGCCCACTTAGGGTCCATGGCCGGCCAATGTAAGGCATATATAAACCCTCTCTACACATGGAGAGGGTGTTGGTTGTTCATTTGTCACATTTTTACTAAGCTAATATTATCATTTTACTTTCTCTCTCTAAGTGTTCATCCAACCACCTTTCTCTCTCTAAAACTCTAAGTGAATCATTCCATTTTTATGTTAAGATTATTCTACAATTGGTATCAAGAGCCATGGCTACACACTCTTGGGTCAGTTTTATTTTTGTGTGTCCGGTTGGTCTATTGGTCTAACTATTTCAAATATGTCACAGTTTGTTATTCGTTTCATGTTTCGTGGCTATCATGCTTACCACAGCTTATTGTTTAAGCTATTTTCATAGCTTTTCATATAAAGCTATGGTTTGAGTTGTTAAACAGATTTTGTTCAGCTTATTTGGCCTCACTTCTGCTTATTTCGAGCTTATTATTATTTATTTTTTATGTCCTTGTTTGGGTATTCAAGCTAATATCATCCTTTTTCTAGGCTTATTCGTGTGGGTTTCCTGGCTTATTTCGTGGGTCTTTAGCTTGGTTAAACTTATTTTCTGGTTTAACAGCTTACCTTCTAAGCTTATTATTTCTGGATTTTTTAGATGCTTATTTTTGAAGCTAAAAAGGACAAGAAAACACATATACAAAATTTCTGGATCTAAGTTTTGTTTTTTTGTGGACGACGAAAAGGACATGCGAGTTATACACTCACCTTTGGGCGAGTTATACACTCACCTTGGGCGAGTTACTAACTTGGGCGAGTTATACACCTTCAGTTGGGCGAGTTATACGCTAAAGGCTAGGCGAGTTATACACTGGTTCTCAAGGGGAGTTATACGAAGCCCTTAGGGCGAATTATACCTTAAGCTTTGGGCGAATTATACCACCCAAGTTGGGCGAACTATACATCTGCTTAGGCAAAGTATACACCCATACCCAACCGAGTCAACTCGGTACTTACCGAGTTGACCCAGTCAACAAACAAGTCTAGATCATACAGAAATGTAAAAGGTGGAGGACAGACTTGACTCAATAAGCAACAACAACAATAGCTAAACAAACATCCATAACAAACTACCACAACATCAACAATCACAACAATCCACATCTAAATCCAACATATTTAACCTAACCTTCGGCACAAATAACATAATTTCATATCCAACTCTAACAAATCCCTACCTAAACCAATCGTCACATCAATCTCACACCATTCTCTTACTTCTCTATGACTCGAACAATAACGAAATCAAGATCTCAGTTTCATTTTGTGGGGTTCATCCTATAAAGAGAATGATTTTATGATGGTTTAATTAATAGATTCGTGTTTGATGCATAAAGAGTAAGATTTGGTTATCATTTGGGTATTGGTGGGATAAGGTAGATAAGAGGATGAGTGACTGCGTGTTTATGATATTGAGATGATATAGGTTTACTAAAATATAAGGTAAAGGATGTTATAACTATTCTCGGGTTGGGTTTGTCATGGGCCAAATGTGTCTATATGTGTATTGTTAAAGTTGAATTGAACCGAGTATGATAACATTTCATAGGCCTATAATTTTGTATACTAAATACGCAGAATCTTATAAGAACTTTTATTAGTATTCGATTTGTAAAGTGATAATATATGGTCACGTGTTGTATGTTAGGTTCAAAATGATAAAGTGACAATGTAACGAGATCGGGATCGATGCTTATAAAGAATCATGGAATTTAATTTGTAATGGCTAGATTTGGATTTAATTTTTCTAAGTGACTACGGAGTTGATTGGGTATCACTTATTTGAGATTTAAGTGGCATTTCACGAAGGCGTGTTCTTATTTTATCTTGAAGTCAGGGTTGGTTGGATGCATGATTTCAATGATAACTTGCTGAGCTTAAGATTTAAGTTGAAGACTTGGTCTATTTAGTTACCATCAGTCGGGTAGATGGTTTTGAAAAACTTGGATAACATCACTTAAGGGGTTACGACGTTGTAATAACTCAGTGACACAAAAATAGCGCATAAGAACGATTGGATAATCGCAAGAGTGATGAAAGTCTCATACTTCTGGTGGGGTATAGAGTAACTTGAGAGATTGCATGGAGCCACAAATTCTCTACAACACCGTTCTTTTATCCAATATTTGTCAAGCTTAAGTCACAAGAACTAGGAACTGACTACTTCGGTATCAAGTTGGTATATCGGTTTACTTCCCAACAATGGTCACTTCAAATAGCCTACAAAACGGTTGGTTAAAAGATAGCCAGAGAGAGTTTATGAGTAGAGATTTGATCAGCAGTTGATTCTTACGGGATAGATTTGAGCTGATTTATTCTTTACACAAGTATTTAAGTATATCTGCATACATGATTTTGCTGATTCCAAGGTATCGAAACCAACAAGGGGGAAGGAAGACATACCCTTGAGCCTTTGCCTTTCTTCTTATTGAAAGCTTGTGTAAGTCATCTTTCTTGAAAATCTTTTAGTTAGGCAATGCCGCAGAGAAAATCAGAGCTTTAATTTATGGCTTTTGGGTGCATTTCTTCAACTACTTGGGGGAAGTGATATCTTGTGAAAGGCAGTATGCATTATTTGAATTTCCAGGGGGGAAAGTAGTGAGAAGAAAATCAAGCGTGAGAAGATACGTGTTTTATCCTGTTCATTGTATTTCGCTCGAACGATCGAATCGCCGAACTAAGCTTATTCTTACAGAAGCAGTAATATTTGATGTGGTATCCTACTAATTCCGATGTGTACTTAATTATTCTAAGCTTGTAAGAAAGCTTTAAAACTGCTCAAGAGAGGATTGCTAGTTTGGGGGGAAGCTTTGAAAGCTTCTAAATGAAGAATATATGGCATGAATTAGGGGGAAGCTAATTCATAAGCTTCTCCTTAACCAGAAGTGTATGGGTTACTTAGTTCGTGCCTATTACAATATTTCTCCTACAAGGTACTACAAAGATGATTTGTTGGAGTGCAGACTTGAAGTCAAAGACCACAGAAGACATCATCAGCATTGGAAGTTCATAGAAGTTTTTGTTCTTAATCATTATGTTCTTGTTAGGAAAATATTGTAAGTAATTCCGTATATCGTCCCGTGAGGGAAGATTGTTAGGAATTCACTTTACGTGATGACATTTATGAAATTACTATTGTTTACCATATCACCACACACAGGGACTATTATAGTCAATATATGGTTCTTATGTAATGTGTGGTGGTATAAATACCCCTATATGACTTCCATAGAGGGGTTGAGGCTTTTGTATTCTTCACTTTTCTATATTATTTTACATCTTAAGTTTCTCCCTCTACTCTCTCTCTCTCTTTAAACATGGCTATCTCTTTCTTTGAGCTACCAAGACCACCAGATCTAAGATTCTTTATTTCTTTTAATAATTGTAGAATAATCTTAACACAAGAATGGAATGATTCACTTAGAGTTTTAGAGAGAGAAAGATGGTTGGATAAACACTTAGAGAGATAAAGTAAAATGATAATATTAGCTTAGTGAAAATGTGACAAATGAACAACCAACACCCTCTCCATGTGTGGAGAGGGTTTATATATGCCTTACATTGGCCGGCCATTGTGACAACCGTCAATTTTCGGAACCTTAAATAACTATGTTACCCTTTTACTTTTCGGGTTTGACTTGACTTTTGACCGTTTGACCTTTTATCGTCAAAAAAAAAATCCGCCTAATCGATAATTTTCCAAAATTTATTTTAATAATAAATCATAATTATTAGTACATAATTCTCATAATTTTTTTTATTTTATTTCAAAATTAGTTGGCTCGAAAGCGACAACAACGCGTACTGACACGAGACTAATGAAATTTTATTTATTTATCGAAATTTATTTAATAAAAATATTTAATAAATTATCTTACATTTTATTTAAAAGCGTTGGTTGAAAACGCGAACATTTAAATTAAGATTTATTTTTTTAATTTATAGGTTTATTTTTTTTTGGACAAAAGTCTAAAAAAAAATATACTCCATAATAATAAACAATTTAAATAAACGTTACAAAATATTTATGAAATATAGTGTGTAAATATCATGTTATAGGAAAAATAATTGAAAAAACAAACGGCAGTAAGTTTCGTCTTTTAAATCATCCGTTGACTCGCCCAAATAGACCCGAAAACCGTTATTTAACAAATACCAATGTTTCATTCTAGTCACTCTAGTATATTTTCTTTTTAACCCTTCAACTATTATAACCATTCCTATTTTTTTTAAAACCTTTAAAATATAAACAAAATTATACCATTTTTTTCATTTATAACAAAATTTAAACACACACTCAACCCTAAACACTCTCCCACCTCCTCCTCAAAAATCCTGGCGCCTCCATGGCGTTTTCCGGCCGCCGGAAAAATTTTCCAGCGAGTGCGCCGCTGCCATCATCATCGTTCTCCATCATCGATCTATCAACCCATCGCAACCAACACCAAAAACCACCTCTATCTCTGCCTCACCGCAACCAACCGCTGCTATCTTCATCTCCCCACCTCGTCACAGCCGCCGCACAACCGCGCCTCTGCCATGCCTCCCGCTGTTTCAGACCTCTCCCCCGCCTCTTCTATGATCCGCCGAACACCAATCAACAAACATCATCCAACTACACTCCCTTAAGACCACCACGTCGCCATCACCATCCTCCCACCAGCCGACTCACCATGGCAGCCGGCATACCCCCATCATCACCACACCTCCACCGCTACCCTCGCTATCATCTTCATTCGATGCCACCATCACCTCCATCTCCACCAACCGTGTACCACCACCTCCTCTACGGCACAGCCGTCGACACCCTCTTCATGCCACCAACCCGTCACCAACAGCCACCACAGATCCACCTTATCACCCACGTCAACATCATCACATCCGCGGTGAACCTCCTATAGAACCTTCAAATGTCTTGTTTTCTTGCCTAGTTTTCCATGCATGGTGGTTACATCGGTTGTATCATGAAATATTTAATTTAGTGGTTGACTTGGTCATGGTTTATGTCGAATAGGGGCTGTCCACCGCTAAACCACCATCGTGGTGGCGGTCGGACGTTGGTACAGCCACTACAGCCGCACCATGTGGTGTCGGGCTGTGGCGGCGCAACCCCTCGGGGGTGCCTCGCTGTGCTCAGCCGCTTGACGCCACCGTGTGGCGGCGGCCGAGCCAGCTGTGGCCACCACAACCACCACAGCCGCACCATGGTGGTGTCGGGCTTGTGGTGGTGATTCCCTTCATTTTGTTAATTTTATTTCGTATAAGTATTTCCGGTCATTTATTAATTTTTCCGATATGAAATCGTGGTTAAAAAGGGCGTTTGGATTTACATGTAAATCTGCCATTAAGGGCGTTTGGATATGTAGATAACATCCATGGTAGGATGTTGGGGATTTGAGTTTTATAGCCTTAAGGAGGGTGTTTGGGACAGCAGCCCCTAAATAAGGGTGTGTTTGGTTTTATTTATATTTGATGTTTATGTAAATATGACTAGTTATTAATTATGAAACGCGTAAGCAATCGCGATATTGATTGATAAAAGTGGGAAAATAATGTATTTTATATACATGGGAACGTTGTATAAACGACAAGGTCATGCCGAAATTTCTAAAAATTGATATACTTAGCGTTTTTCACTTAAAAAAATTTCTGTTATAATATAAAACAGATAAAAAAGACTAAATAAAAATCGTAGGATATAATATATTTATTATATCAAAACCCGCTAAGAAAAAGGATAATTAACTTATAAAATATTATTCTTGTAAATAAAAACCTTATTTGCTTAAATTATAACGATAAGACCTACGTTACATCTATTAATTAAACCTTTACGTTTATACTTTATTAATTAAAGTTTTACGTTTACATTCGTTAATTAAACCGTTACGTTCGCATTTATTAAATAAATCATGTATGAGTTCTTTAGTAATTTCCGAACGCGTTTGAATAATATTGTTTAAATTTTAATATCTCACTTTTTTATATATATAATTTTAATGCTGAAAAGAATTGCATACCTTAAATAATGCACTTTCGAATATTTGCCTTTGGTTATATAGTTCCCGACATGAATGATTCGCGTCCGTTTTCGTACGTAAGGTATATACGGGATATATGTTACATACTTGTTTTATCATTTTGTTTATTTTATTTGGCCAACGACCGAAATGTTATAATTTTAAATTGAGTCTTTTTATTTTTGAGTCGTGTCGATGTAACTATTATTTTTGGAAAACCCCAAACTTATACTCCCTAAATGAATGGAGCATTACCGTTAGGAGTAATTGCAACTTCGCGATCGCGACAAGATGTTCATTGACACCACGTGGTTATTAGATTATTCGATTATTGCTTACGAACAAGGTGAGTTCATAGCCTCGCATTTAAATCGTTTATGTTTGTTTTAAAAAATCCCGCAGGGAGTTACCATGCGGGGGGGGGGGGGGGGGGGGGTGGGGGGGGGGGTTGTTTTAGAAAATCGAACACAGGTGATTTTATTATGTGAACGTTGCTATGAGTGTATTGTTGTGGCCTTTCCCTCATGAACCGTCAATCACCGCTAAAGCGGGTGAAGCTAATGCAATAATAATAGATCTATTTTGGCCTAACGACCTCTCAGACGTGTGTTCCTTGCGAGGGCATACTGAGACATATTGTACTTAGTATTGGGAGTGTTAGCACTTCAGGTTAGGCACATGGTTAAGGTTCGGTTAGTGGCTCTAGCATCGTTGTGATTGTTCTATGAATTAAATGCTTTTGTATGCTTGTGTTCAAAATGATTGTTTATAAACTCTATGAATTCACTAACATTTTCGTTGACTTTCGTAGCAAGTGTTCTAAGGTATTATTGCTTGTAGCATGGAAGGGATGGAATGCGGCTATCAAAGGACGTGGGACTTGGTGAAAATTGCCACATAGGATAAAAGTTTTTCTCTTTTAAGAAACTTAAACATGTTGTGGATTATTTGAAATGAGTTTTTATAAAGTTATTGGGACCTTGTAACTCTGATCTTTTTAATAAAAATTGAATGTAGTCTACCGTGACTCGTGAGCTTATATTATGAAGTAACACCCCAATGTTGTATTCCGCTGCGTTGTAAATTTGAGGGTGTTATAGATTGGTACCAGAGCACGAGTCATAGCGAACTAGGTCGTTTTTTTTAAAACCTGGACTATGACTATTTTTGAAAAAAAAAATCACGAGTCGTTGCCCAATCCTTCCCGATCCTTTATGTGCTTGTTGCTAAGCCTTTGTTTGTATACTTTATACCAAGCGTGCGGTATAAAAAGTAATTATATATGTGTGTGTATATGTACACGATATTCGTTCTACGTCGGACCGCTATGTATACATATGCCTTTCGATTATCGCTACGCGCGTACTTTCGAGTTGTACTATTGACATTAAGTAATGTTGTTGCCATTATGTCAGGATATGATTAATTTCGTGTGTGCGTAATATATACGTTACGATATTATATAGGTTCAAAGCGTGGTTATATTTTGGTTATGTTTTGGTTTGGTTGTTGTATTTTTAGCCGCGACTAAGGAACGAAGGAACAAGGCGAAACTATTTATTTTCCGATCTTTCTTAGTGAATCATCATAAGTAATTTCTATTACTAGCAAAATCATTATTTTCGCAATTTAATTCGTTATTGATGATTGTTTGTGATGAAATCCGTCGAACACTTGCTTAGATTAGTTCGAAAGATTTGTTGGGAAAAATTAACGATTTGAATATCTTGTATAGTTAGGTTTAAACTTGACATGAATTGATTTTTGAGTCAAAAAAAATATAAAATAAGTTTCAGCAGAATTTTGTAAGAGCATTTTGGTCATTTTCTGTCGAGATTCAAATCTCGACTAAAACTAAAAAGTTGTTCGAAACAATGTTTTACATGAATTTTTTTTTAGAATCCGAGTCACGAAAATGGAATATAACGGGGCAGTTTTGAGAAAAACATACATATAGACTTATTAAAAAGTCAAACGTTGATTTTAAAAGTCAATTGTGCTAATTTAAATCTTGTTGGATAATTATAAAAATAATAAACTCTCAGTATTCTTACTATATACGTTTATGGTATATAAGAAATGGATGTTAATAAAATATGACACAAGTGTCGAGACTTTAAATCTAATAATTATATTGATTACGGTAATCCGATAATCGGGCCTGTTAAAAATAGTAACTTTCTTGAAATGGTCGCTTTTACAATAAGTTAAGTGATATCAACTAGAACGCGCAAGTGGATTCCTCATTGCATGTATACTTATATTATTATTTTATCAAGGATATATAAGATATATATCTAAGGTTACGAAGTTCGTATCGTTCGATCATACTTTTATTATTTCTCTGATTACGCGACACTACTATAGGTCGTGGTCGAGCACGTTGAATAGACGCCTCACTGTTTTAGAGAGAAGCAATCCGACTCCTAGTGTGGACAATTCCAGTTATCGAATACATCGTCCATTTTTCTCATTCGATTGCATTGATCCTTAATTCACATCTTCTTGTACTTGCTACGATCCTTAAATCTCAACCACCTTAATATCTTTTTATGAACAATTTATTTCAAAAATATACAATAATTTATGAAATGTTTTATCAAACTAAATGCCAATTGCGTCGATTTTCACAAGAAAACAAAGCAAAAATGTGTTTTCCAAAAATGAATGAACAATAGTTTATGTGCTTCTCGAAACGAAGGTAAAAAAATCCCATTTCTATGTCAAATGATTTACTTATTTTCAAGGATTGGTCGAAAACTTTCTAATCAGATATAGTGTGTCAGACGAATGTGTCGTCGCTCGGTCCTCAATTGTGCATAGCTTAGCTAACTATGCATAATTCAGGAAAGAGCCACGTTATGTCGGATGTGACGTCGCTTGGTCCTCAATTGTGCATAGCCTAGCTAACTATGCATAATTCAGGAAGAGCCACGCTGTGTCGGATTAATCGTCGCCTTTAAACTAGTGGTTTTGGATAAACGTTTGGGTGAGAACACTTCCAAATGGTGGATCAATATGCAAGTAATCCTATTCGATCTGATTCCGTATAAACAAGTCTGAATTTTCTTGCATTTCTTGAAATCTTTTCTTTCAGATGGTGCTGCCTTAGAATGTCACCATGACCGAGTAATTTTGGAAAATATTTTTGTGTGTCACGTGTAACGTGTGGATCCCATCTAAATCACCATGTTGGTGATGAAATACCAAGAGACCTGATACCGACACTGAGAAGAAATTTTAACAAGATCAGAAGACCAAAGTGGATGAAAGCCGAATTCGAGTAACTACGAGACCAATGAAAAAGACTTATCCTACATCAAATGTATCTTACATTATCTTTCTTTCATTTTTCCTATATGTCGAACGACGTCCGTAGAGTAAAGTTTCCTCTACGTCAAACTGTGAATCATTCCCGTTGAATAAGCCGTAATCGTGAAGAAAACTTCTACCTCCAAAACGTATGTGTTCGGTCATCTAATGTTACGAATGAATCCTACACAAGCTCGAGTTGTGAATTCGAGGTGTTTGATTTGTTCCTATTTTGCCTTGTGAACTCGGATACCAACGTAGAGTGATGACTCGAATACCAACGTAGAGTCACACAAGGATGGCTCAAAAGGAGAGCCTTCGGCGCGAGAGCCAAGCACAATGGTCGGATCCTACCGAACGATAATGATGTCGCCCGTCATCATTTTTCGTAGGGAATAAAACGGTACGCGATGGACAATTGGAGTTTGCCGACTTAGTGGTGGTAGATAAAAGACAATCCCGTTTGCCGTCCCCATTTATTCAGTTGAGGAATCCTTGTGCCTGACTTGATCCGCTTTGATCATCGATGGTCAACGACGGATAGCCATAGTTGAAAATTTATGTGCAAAACTTTTGCTTGTTATGTGTTATGTGATTTTAGTCGAGCAGTCGTACATATGTGCGAGCTCGAGGCGGCATTATTATATGACGTCGGATTGGCTGGGTACGCCTACCCATATTATTGAGCTCGCTAAATAGGTCGAGATGATTTAAGGACATACAGAGCGATCACGTTTGGGGTGCGAGCTCGAAGTGGTCCCTGCGAGTGGCAGCCAAGCCGGTGACGATCGTGCTTGAGGCATCGTAAATAATGCAAAGAGTTTGATAATATAAGCAAACTTGACCATTTACTAGGGTATGGATCCACGTGTGAGCACTCTACGATGATAGGGTATGGATCCACGTGTGAGCACTCTACAATGATAGGTTATGGATCCGCGTGTGAGCACTCTACGATGATAGGGTATGGATCCGCGCGTGAGCAACCTACGATGATAAAAATCTTTTTGGATATGGATCCATGGCTATAAAGCCTGTGAGCACCCTGATTTCATATATACTGTAATCTCTTTTGGGTATGAATCTGTTTATGATTACCATGTAATCTCTTTTGGGGTTTGAATCCGTGTGTGAGCACCCTACAATGATAAAAATCTTTTTGGATTTGCAACCATGGCTTTCAGGCCTATGAACATCTTATAATTTAAAAAAAAGCTTTTCCTGGGCTGATCTTAGCCGGAATTATTTATTGTTAATGGTAGCTTGACTATTTAGCAAGCATGAGTTAATGTGACTGAACTGATTGATTGACATGATTTGGCTTTTTAGCAAGCATGTCGTTATGTGATTATATGTGCTTAATGATAAGTACCTTGATTCGATTAATGCCGTAGTGCTTTCGATAAAGTTATGTATACTCCGAGTGATTTCCGCATCAATGCGCTCTCTTTCAATTTGCATGGCTTGACGGTTAGCGAGCATGCAATTATGTGATTCTATACGCTTGATGATAAGCGTCTTGTTTTGAATAATGTTGTAACACCTTCGATGGAGTTATGTTCACTCCAGACGATTTTTTTTATATAATGACGTGATCTCTTTTAACGAGACCCGTTGGTCAATATGTGTTTTGATTTGACCGGTGTGATCACCGATGATTTTTGAATTGATTGTCGCTTTGAAATTCTTCCAAATGCGCCCGAAGTCCTGTGGCCATGATGTGAGAGCATGTTAATCCGTTCGAGAATGTCGTCTTTCACCAATTTCAAGTGAATTTGGGACGAATAAAGTGATTAAGCGCCGGGACGTCGCTTCCTAAAGGAGGGGAGAATGTGACAACCGTCAATTTTCGGAACTTTAAATAACTATGTTACCCTTTTACTTTTCGAGTTTGACTTGACTTTTGACCGTTTGACCTTTTATCGTCAAAAAAAAAAAAAAAAAAAAAAAAATTCCGCGTAACCGATAATTTTCCAAAATTTATTTTAATAATAAATCATAATTATTAGTACATAATTCTCATAATTTTTTTTTATTTTATTTCAAACTTAGTTGGCTCGAAAGCGACAACAACGCGTACCGACACGAGACTAATGAAATTTTATTTATTTATCGAAATTTATTTAATAAAAATATTTAATAAATTATCTTACATTTTATTTAAAAGCGTTGGTTGAAAACGCGAACATTTAAATTAAGATTTATTTTTCGGACAAAGTCTAAAACTATTACTCCATAAATAATAGACAATTTTAAATAAACGTTACAAAATATTTATGAAATATAGTCGTGTAAATACTCATTTTTATAGGAAAAATAATTTGAAAAACAATGGCGCAAGTTTCGTCTTTTAAATCATTCGTTAACTCGCCCAAACGAGCCCCGAACCAATATTTTACAAAATACCCCAAAAGATTACAACTTTAGTCCCTGGGAGAAATTTATAAAATATACCCTAGACTATTAAACATGTTACATTTACATTTAAAACTTATATATATATATAAATTCTAATACAAAATTTTCATTTATAACAAAACCTAAACACACACAAAAACCTTAAACACTATCCCCTCTTCTCTCCCATACTTTTCCGGCGCCGCCCACCGCCTTCGACCACCGGAATAATTTTCTGGCGAAGTCCCGACGATAGCCACCACCATCTCGCCATCAACACCGCGACCACCACATCTATACCGGCTGCCACCACTTCGATCCACCCTCGTCACCGCCGGCATGCAACACCTTCTCCACTATAGATCTATCACTACCGCCGTCACCACTTCACCGTCTTTATCTTACCACCATCGTCACCCTCAACACCATGTCGCCACCAACAGCCGCCTCACCACCACATTTATCGAGTTTGGATGATTACATCTCTTGTAAAAAAAAATTATATAACTAAATAATAATGGATTCGTTTATTTAAGCTTAACTTCTTTGATTTGTTCTTTTTTTTCTTATTATTACTCTCCTTGAATTATAACTTAATTGCATGGTGTTGTTTAAGCTTATTTCTAGTTCTCGGCTTCCGGTTTTGTTGGTATACTCGGCTGAAAACACGCCCGCAGGAGGGGTGTTTGTTTCTGCGTTTTATAGCCCAGCAGGGGCGTTTGGATTGTGCTTAAAACTGCCAAACACGGGCGTTTGGATTTGCATGCAACAGCCCCAACGGGGGTGTTTGGTTTAGGACAGCCCTTAAGGGGGGGGGGGGTTTGTTTTGCTGTCCAGCAGCCCCTAAGGGTGCGTTTGGTTTTACTTATATTTGATGTTTATGTAAATTTGACTAATTGATTAATTATGAAACGCGTAAGTATTTGCGATATTGATTGATAAAAGTGTGAAAATAATGTATTTTATATACATGGGAGCGTTGTATAAACAACGAGGTCATGCCAAAATTTCTATAAAATTTATATACTTGGTATTTTACGTTTAAAACTTTAATTATTTTGGAAATCCAATAAATGGACAAAGTTATATAGTTTTAAAACTATTAAATTGTAATTATACAATAACAAGATAAATAATCGGAAAATATACTTTTACAAATGAGGTAACTATTTTAATTAAAACTCGTCAAGAAAACAAAATACTAAATTATAACATATTATTTTATAATTCCTGACTAAAGAACAATAACAACTTTTGTTAAAACTTTTGAAATGTCATTCGAGACTTTAAAATGTGTGTTCACTTTCAAGTAACTTTTTATTTATTTCCATTCGAGACTTGTCGAATTATGTTGTTTTAATTATATTTTTCTTACGTCACTTATATAATACTTTTCTTACATAAAATAAACGCCGCGCATCATATACTTGTCGTATTTTCATATGGGATATATTAAGTATATATATATATTACGTACTTTAACTTTCGACTTCTTTTATTTACATTTTAATGTATAATAACCGCCATGTATTATACATTTACTTATCTTTCTTATGCAATATATACGGGATATATTGCTTGCTTTGCTTTTCCTCGATTTATTTTATTTAACCAACCACCAAACTTTTACAACTTGAAATCTAAATCTTTTATCAACCTGTCGTGTCGATGTAATCATCCATCGGAAAACCCAAATACATCCTCCTAGACTGGTGGGTCATAACTGTTAAGATAAACGGCAACTTATTCATCAAGCTATTCCAGTTTTTATTATGTATGCCTAGTATTTGCATTTCGCCAATTATTCTGCAACATCAAGGTGAGTTCATAGTCTCGCATTTAATTCTTTTTATGTTTTAAAAACCCGCGAGGGAGATACATGCTTGTTTTAGAAAATCGAACACAGGTGATTTTATTATGTGAACGTTGCTATGAGTGTATTGTTGTGGCCCTTCCTTCATGAACCGTCAATCACCGCTAACCGGTGGACGCTAATGCAATAATAATAGATCTATTTTGGCCTAACGACCTGTCTGGCGTGTGTTCCTTGCGAGGGCATACGGGGACATATTGTATTTAGTATTGGGAGTGTGTAGCACTATCACTCCAGGTTGGGCACATGGTTAAGGTTCGGTTCGTGGCTCTAGCATCGTTGTGATTGTTCTATGAACTAAATGTTTTGCTATGCTTGTGTTCAAAATGATTGCTTATAAACTCTATGAATTCACTCAACGTTTTCGTTGACTTTTTAGCATGTTTATCTCAGGTATATGCTTGCTAGCTTGGATGGGATGGAATGCGGATATCGAAGGACGTGGACTTGGTGAACTTTACACATATGATAAAATGTTTTTCTTTTAAAGAAACTTAAACATGTTGTGGATTATTTGGAATGAGTTTTTATAAAGTTATTGGGACCTTGTAACTCTGATTTTTTTAATAAAAATTAAATGTAGTCTACCGTGACTCGTGAGCTTATATTATGAAGTAACACCCCAATGTTGTATTCCGTTGCGTTGTAAATTTGATATTGTTATAGCCATGGACCCTAAGTGGGCTTGTCCATGGGCAGCCCACGGGCCTTTGGCCCGGTTTGTTTTCTAACTTAACTTAACAACTTACTACGAGCTATGACTAATTATATTGGTAGTGACCGACACTTTTTCGTATTTCTAACAATCTCCCCCCAAGGGAGGTTACTCCAATTTACAAAAATTTAAACTTAGTATACTATGCTTTCACTTCGGTCTTGAGCTTGTAGTCTTCAACTTCAATCATTAACTTGTGATTTGATGTAGTGATCATTGACTTTGGATTTGAGCTTCTTCTTTTGACTTGACATGAATGTGATCTTTGAGCTTTTTGAAATCATCAACCAAGCATAATCTTGTTTTGCCATCTTGTAAACTTTGCCAACTCATGAACTTGTGACTTCTGGACCGACATGCTCATACCTTTCTTGATTTAATAATCTTGAAAAGCTTTAATAATGCATCTTTCTTGAATTTCTTTAACTTTAACACTTTGTCGCTTTAAGAAGGACATATGGTATCAGAGTAGCGGAAGTCTTGAAACATGTACTTAAGCTTTCATGATGTCTTTATATTCATCGGTTAGGTATGAGCATGTGGCTATGAATCTTGTGAGTCGGCTGTAATCAGGTACATCCATCACCATCTTTAAATATTCATGAAACAAAACAGTTAGCAATAAAGCAGGGGGCGAATATGGCTTTATCATTCGCCCGTGTTTGGTTGGAGTAACCTTTGAATCCATGAGGATCGATTTGTGATCAGATAGATTCAATTTAAGAAGAATCTTCTTGACATGATTTCTAGCTGTAGTATTGAATCTTTCTAACACATATGTATTAGATTCATCGTACGCAACATGTTCTCATTATCAGAACGTCTCAAAGAAGACAACACGATATGAGTAAACCAGCGAATTACTATCTCACTGATTGAATTAAAAAATTGATTTGAAAATCAATCGACGTGTCACTTGCTAAAGTGTTTTTGTGACACATCGAGAGTGTTAATCATTTCAAAAATTCATCAGCAATCGTTAATTTATTGCCTGGAACAAGTTTGATTCTTATAGAATCGCACCATCGTTTTTTCCAGTTGTCACAAGTTTGATTCATATAGAATCGTACAAGTCACCTACCATGAGCTTGTTTGATGTTGGCTCAAGCAGGCGTTCCATCTTCATTGTGAATGAAATCACTCGGATGTTCTGGCAAAATCACAAGGATAATATGTAGGACTCTTAATATGTTAACTTGTTATTCACATTGTGTGACATAACAAGCATGATTTGACGAGTGTCCTAATGAGATTTATGGATGATATCTTTTGGCTCTAGACTCAATAGTGCACTTTGTTTTTAGTGATCGGAGGCTGGAGCAGACTGCCACCTTTTCAATATCAACTAACTTGGAGTGAGAAAGTTGATAGAAATACGTGTAATCTCCGAAAGAAATGAAACAAGAGTCTATTAAGAGACCTTGAGTGGCTAGGGAGGGTTGTGCAAAGCATCACTGGGTCCATGACTGTCTTCAATGTCAGACAACACCTTAGTGTTTCCGACAGATTATGTATTGACCCGGTTTCTGCCTAAGTGTATGAAGGGCTTCTTTCTTTTCACCCTTTATCCTTACATTTCTTTTTCATTCTTCAACCCCATCAATGCTTATCGAGACTTCATAACTAACACCTTGTTGGGTTTGTTCAGTGTTAGCTCCATCTCAGTCGGCATTATTCTCGATTCTTACTTTTTCTCCTTTTGTATCATACCTAAGGACTTCTACACTATCTAGTGGATATCCCTGGGTAGATCCCTCCGGTTCTGGTTGGATCATGGGATTTGAATACCCATGCCTAACCACCTTATAACTTCATAAATTTAAGTACATGGTCAGTCTTTAGGGTATTCCATCACAATCAAAACCAACATCATTAAAAAGTTCAATCAAAGTGTTTACTTTGAGAGTTTTTCATCATCACTAAAAAGCTCCCCCTTTACATGTGCACCGTAATCGTAGTACATGCTAAGTGTTGGAGTGCATTGAGTCCATTTTATACGATCACATGTCAATACAATTAAGATTTAGTTTAATCACATTTTCCCCCCTTATCCAAAATGTTAATCCCTTGATATTTTGGATATCAATTGATTAAACATTCGGGGAAAAATGTTACATAATTACTATAAGGAACATTTTAATGCTCCCCCTCAAGTATTAAGGGTATATAAGACTGTGCTGAGAATAATAATTTCAAATTTTTTGAATTTATTAAGAAATTCTTGAAAATTTTATACTCGAGCACACCTTATTTTTACCATAAGTCTACACTACATATATACAAATGCACAAGTTGATGATATACAAAATGACCCATGAGATGTGAACATAATATGACAAAGTCATATTGTTCTTTGCAGTAGTTTGAGGTCAGTTTCATAGAGTCTACCTCTGACAAATTTCTCCAAACTCCTCATCATCCTTCTTTCCTTCAACAGCTTGTTGATGTCTTTGATCATGAAATGAGCTCTTTTCTTTTCCAAGTTGCTCCACCTTCTCTTTGGTAAGAACGTCATGTCGATATTCTTTGTAATGTCTTCTAGCGAAGAAAGAAGTCTTGTTAAAGTGCCATCACTGAACTTGTATAGTTCGTTGGAGCGCATCAACCTGTTCCTCTTATAGTCGTCGACATAAATGAATCCTTGAGGGTCTTTGTATGGAGTGTACGGGTGCCTTTTTTTGAGATATGGTCTTGTAGTATCAGGCCTGGTAATGTTGATCTTCTTTTGATAACTTTCAACTCCAAGTTGAAGATCCTCGACTCGCTTCTGAATAACCAGACTTCTGGTGAACATCCTTAGGGCTATTGCGAAGTCAGCAACATCATCCCCTGAAAGATTTGTGAGCC
>BQNB010038583.1:1791-48648 GCA_026074375.1 Tanacetum coccineum | reverse complement strand
AGTGGGCTAAAGGCCCAGCCCAATACTATTAGTCATACGCTTATAATTAGACAACGAGCTATGCTATTCTAGATTATACACTGGGTGACCGAGTTTTTTTCATAATCCTAACAATTCTTGAACAACAACACAACAAACTTGATACATAGCGCTAAAAAGATCCTGAAAAGATTCAATAAAGGACAAACGGCTAGAGATTCGGTTTACGACGACAAGTGTTCACGAAGTTAAATTTTAACCCTTTGTTCTTCAAAAGGTTTCACTTTTTGTCATTTGCTTTCAAACATTTACTACTTGTCCTTATACTTGGTAGTTATTGCACCTTTAGTCCTTAGGTTTTAAACAATATCAATTTTTACTTTTTAATTTTCAAAATTTTCACTTTTAATCTTTCATGTTTCTAATTTGTTAGTTATTTTTTTTTGTTTTAAAAAATAGTTTTCACCGTTAGTCCTTTTAGCTCAACAAATCGTTAACAAAAGTTTCAATACTTCAAATACGATAACGATTTCACCAACAACAATTAATCAATATTTCACGGTTTCTTCTTGATTTAGTAAAATCCCGTAAAAGATTATTCTTTTATCGGTTTAAGTCATAGATTTGTAAATCCCTATGTGATCGTTATTGTATTCATGCATAACCACAACAAAATAATTTATCTACTAAGATCTAAACTTAATTTCACCACATTGAACTTCAAATGGAATCTTGAATCGAATTCTCCAAGAGAGAGTAGTTGCAGCTGTTGCAACAAGGCTGACAATGCAAAAGGAAAATTGCATGAAATCTTTTTGGTTACGTCATTCATTTCTACAGGTTTTTCATACGATTGAATTCAAATCCAAGATAGTATAAGAAGTGCATTCATGACCTCTTTTTTTTGTTGATCAAGATAATGAAACTCTTCCAAGTACGATGTTCCTTTACGTGGATCAATTACAAAATCAGATTGACAAAGATGAATTCCATGAAGATAAATCCATGGCGGTATTTTGGGTGCTCAACAATCTGTTTCAGATGTTCATCGATTGGCAGTAGGACTACTTGGAATATGATAGTGGAATGAACAGAAATTCTTTTAGTGATTACACTGGAATCAATGTCAATCGGTTCAGAGGACAATTAACAACACTATGGAGAATGTTTAAGAAGACTGTTTTGAAAGAACAATTCATCAAAGATAGTATGAAAGAAGGGTAAATATAAAGTCAGATTGCAGACGGCATGAGTATGAGTGCAAGATTGATTCGGGTTTAGTGCATTAGATGTATGTATCGAAGCCAGCATTGGATGCCGATTTAATTGTCATGGAAAGCAATGGGACAGAATCAGGAATGCATGATACAAGCAGCAGGTCATGGAATTATATCACACCTGTTGTGGATGCAGATATCAGACCAGTAAATGACCAAGTGCTAGTTGCTGAGGTATAATTGACTGCTCAACATAATGTCCTTGCTAATGAACAACAGCATACTGATCAATGTGAACCAATTTATGACACATATCTATTGGAAAAGGTTGATAGCAATACCACTCCTGATGCAACAAATATGTGTCATAGGGGAGGAGAGATTGACCAGGATGCTGAACAATATCAAGCAAAAAGTCCTTTGCTTAAGGCTGAGGTTTCTCAAAACAAATGATATGGTTTAATCTCTCGCAAGTTTATAATGATCTTTCAACAGATTTTTTACACTTGAAAAACATTGTATTTCACTTGAAATTTCTAAGCAACAAAAGGAAGAAAGCTTTTCAAAGTAACAAAGCCATGTAAAAAACCAGGTCGCTCTGAGTTTTGTGAATTTGTTGAGATTAATTGATTTAGAAAGCTCAGCTTCAGGCCAAAATCACATAATTTGCATCTTGTAGAATTCAAAATTAAAAGTGTGAAGGAAGAAAGTAATGAAGCCAAGGCTAAACATGACATTGATGTTTTGAAAACAATAAACATTGAACTAGAAAGTAGTGTGGCTAAATTACTTGCAGAGAATGAGAAGTTAAATAAGAAAAATGAGCATTTAACACAGACTTACAAAGAACTTTATGATTCTATCAAAAAGACTTGATTCTGACGGAAAGATCATACTGACTCTCTTAATTGATAAGTAAATAGTAAGACTGTTGAAATTGATACTTTAAAAGGCTCAGATTCAGGACAAGGTTTTGCGTAGGTAGCCATTGAAAACGAATTAAGAAAGTTAAAAGGAAATAACATGGATACTAAGTTTGCAAAACCATCAATCTTAGGAAAACCAATTTTTTAACCACCCAGAAACCAATCAGTTGTTAGACAACCTAATGCGTTTAAATCTGAACGACCTAACTTTTCAAACACATTTACCTCCAGTTGATGCTGATATAACACTTTTGTCAACAACCAGTACTCCTATTATTTGCCAAAAGTTCGAAAATATGTGCTTGCAAAACCTCATCACGTTGATTGAACTGGCTCATTTAGAATAGCAAGAAGAACGTATGGTTCTTCAAATGATTGCTCATAATCATATCTAGAGGAAGCTAGGAAATGACACAAAGAAAGAATAGGGAAATTCAAAACCTAGTGTGATGCATACTATAGTCTATATAAAAACACTACTAATGTAGCAACCAAAGCCTGGACGTAAACAATCAAATATTTAGGAGTGCTGTATCTAAGAGTAGTTGTGGAATGTCAAATGATGTGTCGCTAGTAGATCTCTCTAGAATTCTAAGTTCCCTTTTCTGACTCCAACACTTTTGTTTGCTTCAACGGTTATAAATGTGTCTTTAATGCAAATCATGATAATTGTATAACAAAATTCCTGAAAGAGGTGAATTCTCGTGCTAAAGTTTTCATCTAAAGTCTAGAACAACACAAATCCGTTGATCCAAAGAGTAATTACCTCATGAAAAGAATCCTAGTAGGAGTTGCTATAAGACAAAGGTTTTTCTCCCAGAGTCTTTGTTGTGCAATGAGAACCAACACTCCTGATCTTGTCTTCGGTGGAAAACCGACGGGTAGAATTTTCAAGATTGCTGGTCTTAGGTGGATACCTACTGGAAAAATGTTCACCGATTACACAACCAAAGTTGACAGTGAACCTCCAAATGGTTCAAATGATGATATCACTAACCATAACTGAATGCGGATCAAACTATTTATGTCGTTGGTAGTGCAAGAGTCCTACTAACTTAAGTGCATGTACATCTTGTAATCTTATAAAGGAAAGACTCAAAGTTTGGTTGCCGAAAAGTCTGATATCTCATAAACTAGTGGTTTAAGGGATTCAAATCTGATGCACATAAACAAATGACGTCTGTTCACATCAGTTCAGGCCTCACTCTTCAACGACAAAATGATGTTTGAACACTGCAGTTCAAGCCTTCGGTCTCAAGTCATCAAATGACGTCTGTTTACATCAGTTCAGGCCTCGCTCTTCAACGACAAATGGCGTCTGCTGACAACACTTCAGGCCCCGTTCCTTTATGAAAAGAAAGGTGTACGATTCAGTGTGCTTTATCTCCAAAAGAAGAGAAATCTTCTTGTTTTTGACCATTCTCATCAACATTCTTCATATTTTCCCATGCTCATTCAGCCATTTAGTGGATCGACGTACGTTAGCTTGTATTGTTATTCACTTGTTCAATCAAAAATGGCAACCTCATATGCAATTTTTGAGGGGGAGAAGTGTGAATTAACTACATGTTGATTGATGTTTGAAAAATGGTTAGCTTGTATTGTTATTCACTTGTTCAATCAAAAATGGCAACCTCATATGCAATTTTTGAGGGGGAGAAGTGTGAATTTTTTATTCAATATCTGGAAATGTTAAGCACGTCAAGCGTTAATTAAAGTTATGTCTGGTAATGTTTTGAATGTGTTTTTATACTTTTTCAAAATGTTACATTTTAGACCCTGGGGTTTGGAAAATTGCAAGTAGACCCCTAGGGTTTGCATTTTTACGACTTTGGTCCTTCAACTTTTATTGATATACCAAGTAAACCTTGTACTTTAAAAAGTGACATAATAGACCCCTATAGTTATAACTTTGATAAAATGACACTTTTAGTCCTTTTAGTTATAAGTTTCTGAAAATTATGATATATACCCCTTGCATGGATTATAATTACAAAATATGTCCAAATTGCCATGCAAGCTTATTTTAACATTTCAATAGACATTTATAAGTTATAATAAACTAAAATATGAAGATTTAACATAACGCAAGTTTAATTTAACGATTCGTTAAGCTAAAAAGTAAAACGGGTCAAATTAGGGTTTTAAAATGAAAACGCGCGGGTTTTAAGATCAAATTCTCTTATGACTTATCAAAGTACTTATTTTAACATTATAATAGCTTATTAGGATAGGTTATAACAAAAGTTTACAAGTTTAACCCATAGTTTAAGTAAAAACATGAAATTAGGGTTTCGGGTGTACGGTTTTGGATCAAAAAGGCATAACACTTAGGTTTTTGAGTTCAAAGCTTTATATTATGATTTTATCAAGATCATATGAACATTATGACGTTATGAAAGCAGAACATAAGCTTAGAGAACCTGGTTTGAGCTTATAGCTTAGAAATGGGTCATTTCGGGTAGTATTTCCACTCGTACGCCTTGTATCTTTACTCCGGGGCTTCAATTCTTTCAGAGCTTCACTTCTTGAACGTCTTTTATGATCCTAGGATCATATGGGAGCAAAGGATTGCTGCCTTAAGGGTTATAGTAAGAAGATGGGGGGTGCGAGTTTGAATGAACACACAAAGCCCCTATTTATACCCATTTGAAGGTATAAGGAGTAAGCAAGGGTTATGATCTAGTCTTGACACATAGTAGGTCTAGTGTATGATGTGTATAAGCTAGAATTTCAATGATGGATGTCTAGAAAACTAGGTTGATGTTGTTGGTGCTTGCCGCGGCTGAAGTAAGCAAAAGAGAGGCCATGTGCTCTCAATTTTGACCAAGGAATGGTCTAATTACCAAGGATAGTCAAAGTAGGTGCTTAAGTGCTACTATGATTTCCTAGGGGGGGGGGGGGGTGAGGAGGTTCACATTTGGTTATTTGGATCTTGGTAGCAATTTTAGAGGGTCAAAAAGGTCATGAAGTAAACTAGGTCTATTTTAGGTTCGACGGGGTTCTTCAAAAGGTCTTAACAAGGTACATTGTGTTATCAATGATTAAGGAATGATGAAATTAGGTTGTTAAGGTCTGGGAATTAAAGTAATTGGCAATGATTAGCAATTGTTTGGGTTAAAACGGTTTAAAATTGATATGAAAGAACGAGTCACGGATACCAAATGGTACCGGTTTTAGGTTTTTCTTGACTGTCTTGGTTATTATATTTTGTTATACTTTGATTAGGATTGATGGAATACAGATCCTAGAGATTATATAAAGTATTATAATGAAGTCTTGGTCGTTGGTTTTAAGTTAAAATGGTGGTGAAATGAGAAAACGGTGTCAAAGTTCAATTAGGGCATAATTAGGGTTTTCTGGATTCGTTAAGGTTTTTAGCTTTGATTTCTTGTTACATTGCCATGTAAATGATAGAAAAATGATTGTAAAACTCATTTTATGAGTTTTAATGGCCCTTGGATTGGTTATTTTGGGATCTCGAATTGTTTAGAACGAAGTAAACGGGTTATGAAACCAATTAGGTTAATTTAGGGTTTCTAGGATATGTTTTACGTACAAGTGAAGTAAAATGATGAAGTAATGATGAAATAATGTTTGAATAGGATTGATATGATTGTAAAATAAGTTATTACAACTTAATTGAGTGTTGTTTTGGGTTTACAATGGATAAAAGCCAAAGGCCAAGAATCATAAAAGAAACGGGTTAGTGTAGTATTTGCATCGGGTTCGGTTTTCTGAGTTTTTGTGATTGGGTTCAGTGAGTGTAAAAATGTGTATGAAAGTTTATGAATAGAATAATTAGGGTTTAAACATTGTATATTGAGTGTAGTAGCTTGCACAGGAGTGGTGGTGAAGAAATTAGAGGTAAAACGGAGGTAGTACGGCTATTTTAGAGATCATGCTCAATGGCTTGTACATGAGTTTTAGAGATTTGTAACTTTGAGTTGAAGAGATTTTTATGTTAAATGAGGGTATATTTAAATTACCTGTACATATTGCTTTAGTAACTTGTGCATTCACTTTAGGGGATAACCCTTTCATGAGGTTGGGTTTTAGTGGCTCCGATAATAGTTTAAGCCTGTTTTTGATATGATGTTGCCAAATGGTACCTTTTTAGAAGTGATATTTTTATCATAATGATATTTAATCTTGACTTATATGTTTGATGTTTACTTGGAACATATATGAAGATAGGATTGCCATATGTAGGTTGTCTGATCCTGTTTAAACTTAGAGTTATTGCAGGTTTATATTGCATATTGAGATATTGGCAAAAGTTAATGTAATGTAAATAAAGCGAAAAATTTCCCTGAAAAAGGTTTGAGTTATATATAACTGATAGATTATACATCATGAACTTAATAGATGGATATTTAACCTTTATGAAATATTGTGGTTGTTATATACAACCAAGTACACGTGATAGAGTCCATAGCCTTCTTTAATTTTAGGCCATTCCGAGAAGACAATGTCTACACAGAAAAATCAGTTTGTCTTAACTTGTTACTTCGGGTGCAGTAGAGGTGCACTATTTCTTTCACATGAGGGAAGAGATATCTTGTTATTTTCAATATGCATCATTTGAGATACCAAGGGGAAAGTGTTGTTAGAAGATTTATTCTAGCATGAGTAGATTGTTTATGATTCAATTAATGTTTCCTCGACCGGTCAACCACTAAGCTTATTATTAAAAAAAAGTAGAAATATTTGATAAAAGAGGAACACATAGGTATGGTGATACCTTTAGATAGTCAGTATCCTGCAGGAAGAAATGTTTACATCCGAGACTTAGTTAACTTAGGTATTATCATTTCGGCTATTTAGAGGGAATAATTATGACATCCGAGACTTAGCTAACCTTGGTGTTGAAATTTATATCATCACTATCGTGTAAGGAGAAATGCGGACATCCGGGTCTTAATTGACTTTGGTGTTACAATTTCGAATTAATTGTGTACTTTGGATATTTGGGCGTTATACATCAAGTCTTCTTAATGCGGATTGCAAGAAGGCTTTGAATCTACTCAAGAAAGGATTGTTGGTTCGGGAGGAGGCTAAGACAACTTTTAAATGGAGATTATCGAGACGGACTACAGATTGCTGACATGGATAAAATGACTTTGTCATTTTCGGTTTGAACATCAGGTCCTGTCTCATACATAATCTTGTGAACATATTTTTATGTAGTGTATCTTTAGGTGTTAAGTGTCAATGTATAAATTTTTCATGAGTTTTTCGTTAAACTCAAAATCTTTCAAAATTATTATACCTGACACTCACACATACCATCATAGAATGAAGGGGAGCATTAATATGTTCCCTAATCGGCTTGTGCATAATCAGTACATTATACTCTAGTTTTCATAACATTTTGATATTTGATATTCAAAATATAAAGGGGTTTAAAATTTTGATAAGGGAGAAAATGTGATTATAATATGAAAACGATAAAATGTAATTTTATGGGACTCATGTGTGTGTTGCTCCATCTACATGTGTAAACACTTTCTTAATCTCTCGAATGCACATGTTGAGGGGGGGGGGGGGTTTTTATTGAAAAGCCAAAACAATCAAGGTACAAAAAGCTTTGATATTTATATCACAAGTACCTTGATTAAGGTTTTCAAATGGTTTTATGGCAAGGAGAACAGTACCAAAAGACCGACCATGCATTTAATTTTATTGGAGTTATAAGGTTGGTAAGGTTAGGTACATGATCCTGCCAGAGCCGGAGGGATCTACCCAGGGACAATCCACTAGTTAGTGTAGAAGTCCTTAGGTATGATTACAAAAGGAGTAATGTGAGAATAAGGGAATAGTGCGGACTGAGATGGAGCTAGTACTGGAACATACCCAACAAGGTACTAGTAATGAAGTCTCGGTAAGCACCGAAGGGGTTGAAGAATGAAAAAGAAATGTTAAGATAAAGGGTGAAAAGAAAGCAGCCCTCCTTAAACATTAGGCAGAAACCGGGTCACTACATATGCTGTCAGAATCACATGGTTGATTGCTGACATTGAAGACAAGTATCATGGACCCAGTGATACGCTGCACAACCCTCCCTAGCCACTCAAGATCCCTCAAAGGATTCTTGTTTCATTTCTCACGGAGATCAATACATTTCTATCGTCTCTCTCACTCCGAGTTAGATGATATTGAAAAGGTGGCAGTCTGCTCCAGCCTCCGACTACTAAAAACCAAAAATGCACTATTGAGTCTAGAGCCATGAGATCATCCATAAATCTCGTTAGGACACTAATACAAACTATGCTTGCTCATCACACAATGTGATAACAAGTAAAGATCTTAAGAGTCCTACGCATTATCCTCGTGGTATTGCCAGAACATCCGAGTGATACGAAAGTACTCACAATGAAGATGGAAATCCTTCTAGAGCCAACATCAAACAAGCTCTTGGTAGGTGACATGTGAGATCCTCTTGAGGATCAAGCTTGTGATAACTGGAAAGAAACGATGGTGCGATTCCTTATGAATCAAACTTGTTCCAGTATATGAATTGACGAGTAGCTTTTGAAAAACCTTTCGATGTGCTCAACAACTGATTTTCGAGCACATTGACTGTGTATATCTTTCAAAACAAAAGTGTTTCTGATGAAATTTGATTTTATGTTATAAAACCTTCGATGTGTCACAAAAACTCTTTTCTGAGTGACACGCGACTGATTTTCAAATCAATTTCTCGTTTAATCAGTGGGTTTTAATCTACTGGTTCACTCATTCCGTGCTTTGTCTACTTTGAGACGCTCCGGTTTGAGAACGGCTAGCGCAGCTGCGAAACCCTGTCAAGGAGATTCTTCGGAAGTCTACCTGATCACAGGCAGTATTTATACTGATTAACGGGGAACCGTGGTTCTTGCAACCTTATTCAACGAAAGTGAACAAAGACACTTTCGTGTGTTTATTACTAACGTATACTTGCAGGAATCCCGATGGTAGCAGCTGCTGGACAGGGACATGTCAATTCACAACCCCATGCTCACACTTCATATTTTTAATCAAAGACATCATGATAGCTGAAAGACCTACAACATAGATTCCGTAACTCTGATGCTTGCTATCATGTTCCAGAAAGGTGTGAGCATGCCAGTCCGAAGGTCACAACATCACATGGAGGCAATACTTCACAACAAGGATGATTAAGAGATTTACTGTGGCTGATGATCTCAAAGAAAGCTCAAAGATCACTACTTGTCATACAAAGATAGTACTTGAAGAAACAAAGACTACGAGCCAGAGTCAATGATCAACTCATAGAATGCTATAACTCAAATTGTAATTTCTGGGGTGACCTCCCTTAGGGGGAGATTGTTAGGTTTAAGAAAAAGACTCGGTCACCCCATGTATTTTCTAGTTTAGCATAGCTCGTAGTTTTGTTAGTAATAGTATGATTTATGGTGTTGGGCCGGGTCTTTACCCACTGTAAGCCCACACCATAGCCCGTTTCATAGGCATTTTGTAAGACATATTTAAACCCTCTCCACACATGGAGAGGGTGTTGGAAAAATCATTTGACACACACTCTTTAGTGTGTTTTTCTCTAGTTTTCTCCCAACCATCTCTCTCTCTAACTTTCTCTCTCTAAGATCATAAGTGTGTGAAATTAGGAACCTATAATAACAGTCATGATAAGCAATAAATTATAAGTTAACAACTAAATTAAGCACGCATCCAAACAGTTTCAAATAAGGAGTGTATGTATCTAATTACCAAACAGTCATAGTATTCAATTTGACAATAAATTAGAAGGCAAATCCAAAAATATACACAAGCATTCATAATAAGTCGAGTTCCCAGGCCTCATTACAAGGAAAGAGTCTTCCCCAAAATGGAGAATCAAAAGGCTCCCACTAGTTTTCGAGCTTGGTACCTAGTAAGCCACATACATCATATAACATGATTGCGTGAGCCTTAAGACCGGATAAAAGTGGGCAAAAAACCACATAAATAGACATCAAACACACTCCATATTGATAGTAATAATTAGCAGTCATGATAAGCAATGTAAGCATACATAACAAGTATAGACATAAGCACCTTAAAAAAATTACCTTTACCAATTAATGTGAGTGGTGCAGGTTATGATGTGTAGCCATGAAAGAGATATCTCAAGGTCACCCACACCATTCAGATCGTGAGTACTGAATATTCATGCAATTTGCTGCAATGGATATCTGAGGCCCAATATCTTGAACAATGCATGTGTTAAGCTACTTAGACCTCATTTAACCGTTCCCCAAAACTATCCGTGTATACAACTTAAAAACATATAGGACAATTGAAAACACATCCACATCTTTACCACTTCTAAAAAACCAAATTGGAATAGATTATTTGAGTGTCAAAAATAAGTAGTAATAAGCAGTAATAATGAGTCACAATAAGTTATAATAAAGACTGGTTAAAACAAGTTAAAGTGCTCAGTTTAACAATAAAGCATACATAACAGTCATGATAAGCAATAAATTATAAGTTAAAAACAAAATTAAGCACTCATCCAAACAGTTTCAAATAAGGAGTGTATCTAATAACCAAACAGTCATAGTATTCAGTTTAACTATAAATTAGCCGAGTTCTCAGGCCTCATTACAAGGAAAAAGTATTTCCTTAAATAAAGAATCAAAAGGCTCCCACTAGTTTTCGAGCTTGGTACCTAGTGAGCCACATATATCATATAACATGATTGCGTGAGCCTTAAGATCGGAAAAAAGTGGGCGACAAACCACATAAATAGCCATCATACACACTCCACATTGGCAGTGATAATTAGCAGTCATGATAAGCAATGTAAGCTACGTAACAAGTATAGACATAAGCACCTTAAAACAATTACCTTTACTAATTAATGTGAGTAGTGCAGGTTAGGATGTGTAGCCATGAAAGAGATATCTCAAGTTCACACACACCGTTCAGATCGAGGGTACAAAATATTCATGCAGTTTGTCGCAATGGATATCCGCGGCCTGATATCTTGAACAATGCATATGTGTTAACCTATGCAAGTAATGTTTTTGCACTAAGCTAGTGAGATACGTTGGCCGTGTATAAGCTACTTATACCTCATTTCACCATTCCCTAAAACTTCCTTTGTAAACCACTCAAAGACAATACATGACCATTGAAAACACATCTAAACCTTTACCACTTCTAAAAAACTAAATTAGAATATAATTAAGCAGATTTATTTTGGATTAAAGATGATTTGAGTTTCAAACATAAAGAAGGTGGCCATCTAAGACTTGCACATAAGCAAACATTCATAGTGATCAGTTTAACAATAAATTACAAGGCAAATCTAACACTTAAAACAAAAGCATTCATAATAAGCACTCATCCAAACAGTTATACTAAGGTAAAACATAAACAGTAATAAGTAGTAATAATGACTAACAATAAGTCATAATAAGGACTGGTTCAAACAACCACTAGCACATAAGATAGTAGTAATAATAAGGTATCTAAGATGGCCTATCCAAGACTTGCCAAAAAATGGAAAATACAACAAATTAACTCATAAGAAGGCATGATAAGCAATCATCCAAAAAAATTAATAAGCTAACAAATAAGCAGTAATAATAAGTCACAATAGTTGCACTCATAATAAGTACTAATCCAAACAAACAGTTATACTCAAACAAAGAGTAACAAGCAGTCATCCAACCATAAATAATTTATAAATAATTAAAATTAATCAAATTAAAAAAAATTAAAATTATCTATTTACAAGAATAACATACCCTTGAAATCGACATATATAAGTTTTAGTTACGGTTGGCTAGACTTGTTGATCTTCAAGGGAATAAACTGGGTTAGGGTTTTAGATCGGAAAAGTATGGATTTTAATCGGAAAAGTTAGGGTTATGATATTATTATAATCGGAATAAACAAAAATGCTCATAAACCCAGGCGCTTAAATGAAGTGTTCAACTAATCCAAACAAACAGTTATACTCAAACAAAGAGTAAAAGCAGTCATCAACATAAAATATTTATAAATATATTATAATTTTATCATAAATTAATAAATTCAAATATCTATTTACAATGAATAACATACCCTTGAAAACGACATATATAAGTTTTAGTTACGGTTGGCTAGACTTGTTGATCTTCAAGGGAATAAACTGGGTTAGGGTTTTAGATCGGAAAAGTATGGATTTTAATCGGAAAAGTTAGGGTTATGATATTATTATAATCGGAATAAACAAAAATGCTCATAAACCCAGGCGCTTAAATGAAGTGTTCATCCCCAGATTCATCCCCATATTCATCAACAGATAAACCCAAATACTCATACCAAGATGAACGATCGTGGTAAACCAGAACGAACATAAACCCGACTGCTAATCAACATATTCAATAAACCTTAATTGTGTCTGTGATTTTCTCTTAATGAAAATTTGTTTTGATATCGTTTTTTGATTTAGTATGTAAATCGTGTGTTGAGAAAGTATAGGAACAAAAAACGAGGTATTAAAAAATAATTAATTATTGTACCTTTCACATACCGGTCGCCCTAAGAAATTAATGCAATACGAAGGTCGCCCCAAGGTTCTTAGTTTGACTTTTGGTCAACTAAAGTCAAAATGAAAGTCGTCCCGAGTATTAATACGGGGGTCGCTACAAAGTATTAAAAACATACCTAGTAAAGTACACTTACACATAATGTACTTTGGTAGGACATGTGCCAATTTTTTAAGAAGTCGTCCCGGTCACCTTGGTCGCTTTGGGGCATTTAAGGAAATGGCAAAATTGTGGGGCAAACATCACAAACACTTTTTCCCCATGGGGCAAAAATAGAAATTTCCCTTTTTTTCTTTCAAAAATGAATATAAATATTTAATTACATGATGAAAAAAATATCTAATGATTATGCACCAAAGCTAATCATATTACTGTACTATCTAATCAGAACTGAACTAGGGCCCCGTTTGGTTTGTAGATTGGTTTAAGATTTAGATTTAAATTTGGTTTAAGATTTGAAGTGAAAGAGAGAAAATAATATTTAAAAATATATTATGTATTAAAATATAAATTAAAAATTATTTATATTAATAATTAGGAGATAAAAAAATAAATGAGAGGAAGAAAAAACATATGGGCCCACATTTTGTCATAAAACCCTTGAAACCCCCTCCTTTAGCACACCTCCTAATATTTGGCATCTAAATCTAAACTCACATCACAAAAATACAACTAAACAAGTGATATTAACTTTTCAACCCAAACCCCATCCTGACCTCACAAACCAAACAGGCCCTAGAACTTGTAATCTTATGTTTATCTTTTATAGCAACATCGTTTATTAGTTGTAATTTGATAACATACCCTTATATTGTAACAAACTACTAATATGGTCAGATCATAATGGTCGTATCATAATCTTATTCTCCTCTATTGCAAAAAAAATGATTTTGGTCCAATCCCGTGTAAAAATTTTAACTCTGGATTTGATCGAATAGATTTTGAAGACATTGTTAAGAAGAAGTGGGATACTATTTCCGATATAGAGCAATCCAAACCTCTTCATACCAAGCTTAAAGATTTAAAATCCCATCTTAAGCTTTGGTACACTCACACTAAAGAGATTGAGGCTAATAGAAAAAATTGCATCTTGGCTACTTTGCGAGACTTGAATAAAAAGATAGATGATGGTCACGCTACTAACGTGGATAGGACCACTCGAATTAACAGGATGCAAGAGCTCGAAGACCTAGAGAAGCTAGAATCGATGAACCTGGTTTAGAAATCTAGAGTTAAATGGGAGGTAGAGGGAGATGAAAATTTGAAATTCTTTCATGGCCTTGTTAACTCTAGAAGGAAATCTTAAATGGTCCAAGGAATCATGCTTGATGGTGTTTGGAATACCGATCCTAAGGACATCAAATTAGCTTTCCTTGACTTCTACAAGGATAAGTTTAGTTGTCACGACTCCCCGGTTTCCTTCCTTCCAATGTTATCGGCTCATCGTCTTAGCATTGCTGATTGGGATTTTCTCAAATCCATGGTCTCTATGGATGAAATTAAGGCGGCAGTTTGGGATTGTGGTAGTCAAAAAGCTCCAGGGCCGGATGATTACTCTTTCATGTTTATTAAAAATTTCTTGGATCTTTTGAAGCACGATATTCCGTCATTTGTGGTTCATTTTTTCTCTACTGGTACATTTCCCCAAGGTTCAAATTCAGCTTTCATTACGCTTCTTCCTAAAGTATCTAACCATTTGTTTGTCAAATACTATAGACCCTTATCTTATTGGCAATCATTACAAGATTGTGGCTATCCTTGCTAATAGATTATCCAAGGTCATAGACTCTATCATCAGTCCTGAGAAATCTGCTTTAATTACGGGGCACCAAAATCTTTATGGCCCTCTTATTCTTAGTGAGACTATTGATTGGTAGAAGAAACATAAAAAGAAAATGATGTTATTCAAAGTTGATTTTGAAAAAGCCTTTGATTCTGTGAGCTGGAGGTACCTTGATTATGTTCTTGATAAATTGGGCTTTGGTATTAAATGGCGTAATTGGATTAAAGCTGGATTATCGTCAGCTAGGACTTCTATTCTCATTAATGGGAGCCCTACATCGAAGTTTTCTTTAAAAAGAGGTTTGAAGCAAGGGGATCCCCTCTCACCTTTTCTATTCATTATTGTTACGAAGGGTCTTTATATGGCTCTTAATGATGGTTTAGTTGCTAATATGTTTCATGGCGTCAAGGTCGGTTCCCCGGGTATGCACCTTTCTCATCTCTTTTACGCAGACGATGTTATTATCCTTCCTGAGTAGAATCTAAATGCTATGGAAAATATTTGGATCCTTAATATTTTTCACATTGCTTCCGGGGTTAAGATTAATATCCATAAATCTAATGTATATGGAGTTGGGGTTTCGTCTAATGAGGTAGAGATCATGGCTTCCTACATGGGATGTGAAGCTGGTTTTTCCCTTTCACTTATCTTGGTTTACCTATTGGTTCGGATATGAGTCGTATCGCAAACTGGCAGCCTCTCATAAAGCGTTTTAAAGTTAGATTATCGAGTTGGAAGACCAACCTTCTCTCCATTGGTGGTCGCCTTACTCTCATCAAATATGTGCTCGGTAGCCTTGGTAATTATTATTTATCTATTTTCAAGGTCCCTGAAACGGTTGTTAAATCTCTCAAAAGTTTACGTGCTTCTTTCTTTTGGAGCAGCTCTGAGGACTCCAAGAAGCTTGCTTGGGTTAAATGGTCGAGTATTCTTGCCTCCCTTGATAAAGGAGGTCCCAGCGTTGGTAGTCTTAAAGCGTTCAATATGTCCCTTTTATTGAAGTGGAGATGGCGTCTTTTCCATAATCCGAATGCTTTATGGGTTCATGTGGTTAAGGCGATTCATGGTGATGAAGCAGGTATTGATTTTAGAGGTTATCACACTGATAGGGTATAGGCTAGCATTGTCGGGTCGATTTTTCACCTTTTCTCGAGTTTCATTGTTTCCTAAAACTCCATTCATTTTAAGGTTGAGTGATGGCTCTTCCATTCGCTTTTGAAAACAATAACCTGTTAGGAGTACGATCCTCTCTATATTAGATATAACAAATTATATCACCTAGAAAAAAACAAAGATTGATTTATTCAAAACGCATTGCAAATGGTTCTTGGTTTTGGGATTGGAGTGGACCGGTTAATGTAGGAAGAACAAAAGCTGAATTCGACGCCCTTATTTCTAAAATCGCCAGCTTGGAGCCTGAAGAGCTTTTTGATTCTGATACTTGCATCTGGAGTCTTTCTCATGACGATAAATTTTTGGTGAATTCGGTTAGGAAGCATATTGATGAGCTATCTCTCATTTCCTTATCTCCAAGTACCCGGTGGTGTAAGATTATCCCTAGAAAGGTTAACATTATCTTGTGGCGGATGTTTTTAGATAGGTTCCCAAATTGTTTAAACTTATCTTCTCTCGAAGGGTCTTATAGGAAGTGTTTCGATTATTGTGCCCGGGTTTGCCACGTTTGGTGGAATCAAAGTGCCCACACTTTCTTCTCCTTGTGACACAGTTTTGCTTGTTTGCATTCTCGTTGTATTTGGCCAGGGTTCTATGTTCCTTTCTTTTCCTCCATGTGGCGAGTGTTGATCTTTAGTTTAATCATGGCAACGCTATCAAAGGTAAAAAGAAGGACCGCGCTTACGCCATCTTTGCTGCTTCCTGTTGGACCTTATGGCGGTTTAGAAATAATATCACTTTCAACTCTCATTCTATGAGGAAAAGTGATATCTTCAATTATATTTGTCTTGTTTCTTTTTTATAGCTAAAATTTAGAGGCAATCTTTATCTTAGCTAGAACGATTGGTTACAATCGCCTTTGTAACTCTCTAGCACCTTGCTAGTTTTTATTTTTATATATCTTAATATGCCGTTGAAAAAACATGCACTCACTTTCTTCATGGCTTTTAGATTTTCTTTAACCGGGGATAACCAGATGAGCCTTTTTAAAACAATCCCAAACATGTATTGATTGTAGAAAAATGTTAAGCGCAATCCTAAGTGCGGTGTATAAGACATTCTATATATAATCAAAAGAAAAGTAAAACGACGTAGTTTTGACCCTATGCTGCAGTGTTCGCTACAGTAACACTTTATTGGGCTCCCACTTTGGCTCAGTTTATTGGGCTGCGACTTTAGGCCGGCCCAATGGTGTGTTTTTTACTTTTATTTTTTTTTAATTTGATCCAAATAGAGGGAATAAATTATTACATAATGTACCGATTTATTTAAAAAAAACGGCTATATTCCTTCCCCCCAACGGTCAGATTTAAAAAAAAAAAAAAAACCTGGGCTGGTGGTGACGGCGCGAGAACGAACGGCGCCACCGAGGTAACGATGCGCCGTTGGTTTTCTGGCGCCGTTGGTCTTGGCACCACCTTCGGCGCCACCGTACCTCCTTCTCTAAACGTACTTATGAGGAGAGTTATATTGGATACCAAAAAAAGGTTGGATACAAGGGACTCATCCTCACCATCATATAAAAAGAAATCAATGGCTGAGATTAAAAGGATTTTATTATTTCACATATTTTTTAAAACTTAAATATCCCTTAAAACGTTAATCATTAAGCGAAAAAAATATACAATCACGACGAGCATTTAATTATCTTTCCATAGATATCCACTTTGATATACTTCTGACAATTTATTTTTTTTCGTTTTTTTTTTACTTTTTTTTTCGTTGTTGAAACTTGCATGAAAATATCATATGTGATTAAACACTAATTTGAATATTCGTATAAAAATATAGAGTCGAGCGAGCGCGCTCGCTCGCTGCGTAGCGCTCAAACACATGTAATTGCATTAAACTTAAATATCATATATGATTTAACACTAATATCATATATAATTTTATCATATGTAAATTTATCAGTAATATCATATATGATTTTAAATATCATATATGATTTAACTCTAATATCATATATGATTTCTCATGCAAGTCTTAACTACGAAAAAAACAAAAAAAAAGTGAAAAAAACGAAAATATTTTTTCGTTGAAAGTATATCAAAGTGGATATCGATAGAAAGATAATTTAATGCTCGTCGTGATGGTATTTTTTTTTTCGCTTAACGATTAACGGTTTAGAAGATATTAATATTTGGAAAAAAAGTAAAAAAAATGGTTTGTGTAATTTAATCTTATCTATTGCGGATCAAGATGGAGTGAAAGGTGATGATTAGGTCTTAAGATCCTCCATTAACTTTGGTATTTAAATGAACTTAAATCACGTACTTATATACTGAAGTGTGTCAGTCAAATTTTAGTGTGCAAATCACTTTCTTTTATAAATACTTTGTGTTTGATACAATTCTTATTTAGGATTGTATAGTCAGATTTTGTATTATACTTTATATAAACACAAGATTGCCTCCCAGGGCATCATAAATGTCATACCACCCGACCCTTTTTCCTTTTCGGTCGTAGTAAAATTATACCGGTTTTTATTTTAAGAAGCGGGTTTAATACTTCATGGGTTAAATGGGGTTATATTTTTGAGAACACACTTCGCTGATCTAACACATCTAACCCATCTTCATCTTTACATAGATCCATCAAAAATAAAAATAAAAACACCGCGCGAGACGCTCCGCGCGCGCGCGCGCCGCCGCGCACACACACACTAATCATCACCTCCACACCAACAAATAACACGCCGCCCAACCTGCAGAGAGCTCGAGCGCTCATCAAGAACACCAACTTAAAGCGCGATTAAGTCTCTGGCGTGTGTTAGAGTTTCTCCAACAACTTGCTCCGTTGTCTCTGATATGTCTATTTTTGCATTTCCATTCTTTCCCTGTTAGGTCTCCTCAAACCAACCCAGGTATGTAAAAGACTCAAAAGTTTTTGCCACAATTTAACAAAGTTCACTACTTTCATCTTATTGTTTGTTATCTAATTTATATGCTTCAGAGAGTGTGGGATGGTGTAGCAGAGACAAGAAAAGAATTAAAGGATAGTTTAATCAAGAAGGAACCAGGCCATAGTTTCATTGAAGTTTAAGGGGTTGTGGAAATTTACTGTCATAGATTTTTTGCAATTTGAGATAACAAGAATTGTGGTGGCTTAAAGGTTTTGTGCTTTATAAAGAGCGAGTTTCTTGGCTTTACAATATTTCATTAGTATGTAAGGTACTTGATTTCTCTTAATTTCGCAAGTTATAGCTCAGTAGTGTTGTTGATCGGTTTTGAGTTAATAGTCTAAAGGTTTAGTGTGATAGCATCTTCACTACACATATTTGTAGGATCGTTATAATGGTTTTATAAAGTAGCAACGGTCAACTGATTTAGAATGTCTTACATATAATCTTTTGTCACGACTTCAAGGATCTTTATCTTCATAAAATTTATAAATGTGAGTTCAGCCTATTTACTTAGAAGCACGAATTATACGAGCTAAATAGGTCGTATAAAATTAGCCAGTATGGGAATGGTCAAAAACAATTGAACATAAGCTAAAGTCTATTTTTTGCCTATAATTCTAATTGTAAACACTATTGTTTAATATTGCAGATTTACTGTAACAAGTTGAGGCAAAAGTAACCCAATCATCAACAGTTTCGACTCCCTCTAAAAGGTTACAATATTTAACCATTAGCCAACATGGCTGCTTCCCAGCTTACAACCAGAAGATAATCTTTTGCCTTTGATGTCCTGTAGGCAATTGCAATGCAAGAGAGTGTTTTTATATTTAACTTAAACCGGTAAGTATTGTTCATCTGAAAAGCCCCTTGATTTGATCCATTTAATTTCATACTGAATTGTAGTTATAGAATTGACATGTTTCTTTTCTTTGGTAAATCAATTGAGTTATGCAGTAAGGGGATGAAAAGCTTTCATAGAGTCTAATTTATTTACTCGCTAAACCCCAAAGTGTGGATCGGAGAGTGTAGTAATGCCATTTGCGCTTGATTATTGTCCTTCAACTCTGTTCTATACAAGATAAAAAGTTTTATATTTCTTGGTATGTGAAGTTTTTCTGTCATCTCTTTTGAGATCTGCTATTGCTCTGTAAATGAACTTTAGCCTAACCTTTTTTTATTATGGATTTGCCAAGTTATAATAACAATTTTAATGTCGCAATTTTAGGTGATTGAAGCTGCGCTTAATTCACGAATTCAACACTTTGAGCACAGGCTAATGGATTTAAACTAACACGTGAGCATTTATATATTTAATTTATGTTTTGTCAGATAATATTTATGTAAATGTTGGGTAGTATTTGGTAATATCAGACTGTCAGTTAGAGATCTAGCTAGATTGACTCTTTTTTTACTTTGAAGCATATTAACATTATCTAAAAACTAATTTTGAGGTGCTATTTTTTTAGCAGCTACGTATTGCAGAAAAAATACTAAGCCAAACACCCCCTATATGCCTACTTGGTTTAAGATTTGTTAAAGTAGCAACAAATTAATTTATAACATACATTTACGGTGCTAATGAAAATCCATCGTCTTACTCTTATTGCAGCGAACTGCTTCGACACGAGGACACAAGAAGTGGCTACATAAGGAGTTTTTATACAAGGCTTAAACGGTATCTGCAATTTGAATATGTGTTTTATTTGTCCCGCTTTAGGCGTGTTACATTATTTTTGTAAGAATAATGAGAAAAGGTATCTTATTATATGCGTGCTAAAAGGGATAATGGTGATTAGGATCTGTTTGGGATACTTTGGATAGCAAAAACAATAATATATTTGATTTGCTAGGTTATTATATTAAGATAGCCAGCTTTCTTATATACTGATGCAAGTATTATCTAATAGAGTTGACAAACTAATGTAAAGAATAGTTGTTCACCGATTTATTATCTTCACAGGTAGATAATCAAATAGATGTAAATGCAGATTGCCAATAACTATGATACATATTGCGATATTTTGTATATGCTCATTAAAACATTGAATTTTGTTCCTATGATTGCAGATGTGAATCATGTCATAATCAAGCAGAAAAGCTACTTGATTCTGTAAGAGAAATGAAAGACTTAATTGCTATTAAGTTGAGGTCCGCAAACATATATTTTATACGAAATTAATATTTAACATTTAACATGCCACAGGCTTTTTTGTATTCTGATATTGACTTTAAAAAAAAGAATTGCAGATGGTTATTGCTATGTGGAAAGCGCCTTTTATTGTTGTGAAACAAAACGAGCTGCCTGACGTTGGTTGTCCAACGTTCCAAATAGGTTGTAAATCTGCTGGGTTGAAATTGTAACGTCCAGTAAATCCATTAAACCACATATACTTTTGTAATTGCTATGTCCAACTTACATAAATCTATTTGTAGGTTGTAAGCAGTTTTTTTCAAGCAAATAAAAATCAAAAAAAGATGAGTTCACACCAACAATAATGAACATGCGATATGTTATAACTAAAAACTAAAAATGAAGCAAATGTGAAAGAATTTATGAATCATAGTTTTTATAAATTTTTTTATTTTTATTGATGCGATTGTTGTTTTGCAGTTATATCGAATGAGTGAATTGTGTTGATTACTTTATTGGGGGCGATAAGCGTTATCTTTTTTACTCTATTAGAACATCATACTGCTAAGGTCTGTGGCTTTCCACTTTTTCACTTCAGTTTATTTAGACGTTTCTATATTTATTATACAACAGCCGGCTAAAACGAACTTCTATATTTTATGTTGCAGCAATCATGACACAAAACTGTATTTCAGACTTAAAATCAGGCTACATGAACAAGAATCTTGAATACAAGGTGTATCGTAAATGGGTAAACCGAAGGCCACTAAAACCAGCGGCCACCGACTACTGTTGCATTTTAATAAACCGAGAGGTAAAGCACACACCATTCACCTTACAGTACCGTATTGGCTTATGATAGAAGTTTAGTATAAGGAATGTTATTTGGTAAATGTGGTTTGATGGATTTAAGTGGGTTTATGGAAGAAGCAGAACAAGATAAGCGTAGTCTAATTTTGCTTGAACCATGACTGCATTATTTTATAAGACATTGTTTATTCGGAAGGCAATACGCCGATTAAAGAACGTTAGGTTTTGTTGATCATGTGTGTCGATTAGTGAACAAACGCAGTTTACTAAACATAAGGTAGATGTTGTTTAGCGCGATACTAATTAATAATTGTTAGTTAGTTTATAGGGGAGATTAATGAACATTGAGTATTGTGACGCTTTGAATCAGTCGAGTCCTCTATTAGTTAGACTATCAAACAGAAGTTTTTATTTGTTGCAATGTAGTTTATTCCATTTTAATCAAAATTCATGTTTTAGGTAAAAGAGTACAGGTTACAAAACAGAAGGTAGTAATGCTATGGTATTAGGTTGATTCGTATAACGTGGGCTAATAAGTTACTCCGTATAAGCATTTCCAAATTTACATAAGCTCATAAGTACAAACACTCCCTAAGTGCATATTAGTGAATTGTTAGCTTATAGGAGAGGCCTATCGATTGGAAGAATTTTAGATTAGCGATCATTTGATGTCTTATTATTTGTGTTTTTGCCCGTTTATGAACTCTATTTGGCTGTTCAGTAGTCAAAGAACGCAAAGTTACACGATGAGAATTTTGGGTTATCGAATAAGAATTTTGAGAAATATTATCTCTAACTGTATTTCTTCTTAAAGAACTATAGTCAGAATCCGTTCCCTTAAATGTTCCATGTCCCGAAACAAGGTAGTATTGCTTGATTTAGTATCCAGGTGGTTTAGAAATATTGTTCCCCGTATTTTGGCATTCACTAAGTTATTGTCATTTCTACTTAATGTCATTTTCCCTACGATTGATCATGTTTTTTGGTATATTTGCAGGATTTTTAATTCTTAAGTCTGTAAAAGGAAGACGCGCAATCTGTTGCTACACTCTTATAGTCGACAACCTCTAAGATTCAACAACTTCAGATAGCCTTTGCTGAGCTTGAAATTCACCAAGAAGTTACCCTTAACCTGAAATGGAAACAAATTGAGGAACATTTCATGGGCTTGAGAAGTCCTTGAAGAGTCGTTTTATTGAGCTGGAAAATCAAGAAAAGGAGTTTAAAAGGAAAACAACTCAATCCCAACAGATGCTGAAGAAGCGTCAAGCAGCTGTGATGGCCAAGGAAGAAGCTTCATTGATGAGACTTCAAGAGAAGAGGGATGCTGCTGTTGTCGCTATTGCTAATGTCCCAAGGAAGCGCAAGAGTAGACAAATGGAAGAACAAGGTAGCCGTCCCATTGTTGAAGAGAAACCAAGTGATTATAAGGCTTCTAAATGTAAGATAGAGGATATGAGAAAGTTATCTGATATTGATGCTAACGCGCTAACAAATCGCCAGCTGTATTCATCCAGTTTTTTTACATCAATATTTTATACACTACAGGGGGGAAAACAATAGTTTTCCAACTCTAAATTCCGTCTTGACATAAATGAACGTAAAAGCCCGCGCTCCGCAGCGAAGCGCGGGTTAAAAACCTCGTTTTATTTAAAAAGAAGAGAAAATAAATAGGAAGAATACAAAATACATTTGCGTTCATGCTTTTTTTCAGGAAAGAAGAGAAAAAAGAGAAGAAAAATTTTAGCTAAATATCTCTCATAAACTTTTTTTCAATAAATGAGATGATTTGAAAAAAGTTATATTAAAAAGATTTTAATAAATATAATTACTTAAATGATCTAATATAAAACAAAAATTTGTACATAACAAAACGTATAATTGTAAAATAATAAGTTATTTTTATTCTCTCCTAGATCGAAAACACGATATAAAAAAATAGATTTCATTTATCTCCTCTCTTTTTACCCACTTATAATTCTTCCTTTCTTTCATTAAAAACTTCGGAACTAACCTTATATTGTATTCAGTTAACCATTCATGCTTTTATAAAAGGAGGTGATTTGTACATTATTTCTTTTGTCATCCACCACAAAATTCACACCGGTGATGCACGCAGTACAACACCCAAATGCCGGATTAATGATGGATAGCAAAAAAAAGTTGTACAAATCACCTTCTTTTTATAAACCAACCTAAAACCGGTTCAAATCGGTTGGGCTTCTTATTTTCATTTCGAACCCATTAACATATCAAACCATATTTTGGCGGGAAGCCAATCCTCTAACAGATTCAGTTACAACAACTATTCTACCCACATTTTCCAAACTCATCAAAATCTGTTCTTCAAAACCTTTATAGCAACATCACATCGTCAAGAAGTAGCTTTTTTCGAGTCTTTTCCGTAAACGCAATCGACTACTCCTTTTATAACATTACATTGTATTCTTTTTTCGATTGTTGGCAGAACGTAGTGAAAGAATGACTGACCTATTAAGGACTAGTTACGACGAGCGAAACGTTGGGCAGGTAATTTCACTCCCTTAATGCTTAACTTTACGATCAACTCTTGGTTATTGTAAAAAAGACAAAAAAAGTTTACTATAATTTGTTTTCGTATTTTAGGCTATCGCTTCTTTGAAGAGAGGGACGTGCTTGCTGAAATATGGACGTAGGGGGAAGCCCAAGTTCTGCCCTTTTCGCCTTTCCAATGTTAGTTTTGTTGCGATAAACTATATCTGTTTTTCGGGATTTTATAGGCTAGACGCCGATTATGGTTAAGGAATTTCATTATGTAACCAAATGCACAACTGTCTGAATCATATAATTATTGTTTATTAATGTGATGGTCAATTGATTATTCAGGATGAGACAACGATAATCTGGTATGTTAAGATGAAGGAGAAACAGCTGCGCTTAAGTAATGTGTCAAAGATTATAGCTGGACAACGCACTGTAAGTACTCTTTTATGTTATACTCACTTTCTGGGAACGAGTGGCGTTAAATGTTAGACGACACATGTATACCAGTAGACTAGCTTCGATAACCTTACAAACACATATTAAGTTCCAGTTTTGTAATCTATGGTTTTCATATTTGTTCGAGCTGAACTTTGGTCGTCCAGTAAAACGAGAAAAGAACTGTCACTTCATGTCTGTGCTTCATGGGTTGCTAGCCAATATCGAAAGCTTGTGTTGTTTTAAAACAAAAGGCATGCTGACCAGTAAACGGATTTTTGGTTGTTTATTTTATTGGAGCTAGCCTCAAACTAGCATCACAAAATAAACGATTTTTAGTTGGAAATCTTATGTGTGCTCTTGTTTATGATAAACCAGGCAAATTTCCAAAGGTATCCTCGACCAGAGAAGGAATATCAATCATTTTCACTTATTTACGGGAAGAGATCTTTGGATGTGGTAAGCAACGTCTTTTCTTTGGTGTATGCTGAACATTTTGCTTAGCTGTTCGTGATCAACATTTTGCTCATATTAGAAGTGCTCAATAAGACTAGGGTGCAGATCGGGAAAAAGGAATCCCTTAATTCAAATAATACAGTGAGATGATCTTTAGTTGTCATTTTGCCACAGTTAGAACTTGATAGTTAGATCTATCGGTTTTTGTCTGTAGATTTTGCAAAAAGCCTTGGGGCGTATATGTATCTGTAGTAGCAGATGCAGAAATTAAGCCCAAAAGTCAATAGACAATTAATGGCTGCACTGTATGGGCATTATATCACTGTATTATTATGTTTAGATGATTACTAAGGCTTAAATTACTAAATATGAGTATAATGTTTAAGATAGCAGTCATTAATCATAGAACACAATGGACAGATATGCAAAGACAAGGACGAAGCAGAAAACTGGTTTGCTGCACTCAGGGCATTAATTTCAAGAAATAATTCTCAAAACTGGAGAAGCATGGTAACATGTGATGGTTTATCTTCAGATGCTTCAAGTGACGCGCTTCGACAAAGCTCTCAGTCAATTGCATCAAATAGCAGCAGTGACGTATCTCTTGAGGTATCATCCATGCTGATTAGTATTTACTAAACTTGTAGAATCTTTTACTTTCATCTAACTTGTTATTTGGCGCGAATGAAGTACTTAGGGAACAATGAAACACTTCCAGTTTCGGTAAAAAAACCCAAGCAGAAAACTCTGGGAAGAGCATTCTCTGATCTTCTATTTTATACTGGGTCAAGCAAATGTTCCCAACAAAATAGTTTTGTTGCCAATTCATTCAGTTTACAACCTTCTGTGGGACCAGATGATCAATATGCTTGTAACTGTACAGATAGTTCTCGTCTTAGTATATCTAGCAGCTTAAGTTCATCTAGTCAGGAATCATATCTTGAAGATTTTGAATCTCTGAAAGATGTTTTCATATGGGGTGAAGGAATTGGGGACGGTTTCCTGGGCGGTGGTGTGCATAGAATTGGGAGTACGTGTTCTGTCAGAATGGATGCATTACTACCAAAGGCTTTAAAGTCCACCACAGTTCTTAACGCTCAGAAAATTTCATGTGGAAGTAGGCATGCTGTACTGGTTACAAAACACGGGTTTATCTATAGTTGGGGAGAGGGATCATGTGGTAGGCTAGGCCATGGAGTCGAATCCGATGTTTCAACCCCACAAATTATAGATAACCTCATTGGATTAAACACTGAATCAATAGCTTGTGGAGAGAATCACACATGTGCTGTAACACAAAACGGGGACCTATATACATGGGGAGATGGTATTCACCACTTTGGTCTTCTTGGCCATGAGAGTGGAATCAGTTACTGGACTCCACGAAAAGTAGGAAGTCAAATAGAGGGTATGCGTATATCATCTGTTTCTTGTGGACCTTGGCATACAGCAGCAATTACATCAGAAGGGATCTTGTTTACATTCGGTGATGGAACCTTTGGTGCATTAGGCCATGGAGATACTAGCAGCACATACTGTCCTAAGATAGTGGAAGCTCTGAAAGGACTATATACTCAAAAAGTTGATTGTGGTGTTTGGCATACTGCTGCTATAGTTGAGATTGGTTTTGAACCTTCGAGTTTTGGTAGTGTGCGGGATAGAAAGATTTTCACTTGGGGGAATGGGGACAAAGGTCAGCTTGGCCATTATGATAAAGATCCCAGATTTGTTCCTTCATGTGTACTTTCTCTATACGACAAAAACTTTTGTCAGGTAGCATGTGGGTCTAGTATGACGGTTGCTCTCACTACCTCAGGGCAGGTATATATGATGGGAGGTCCTGAAAGTGCTAGTGATTTTCCATTGTGCGTTGAAGGTCTCAAAGATGATCACATCAAGGAAATAGCATGCGGTTCTCATCATGTTGTAGTTTTAAATTCAAAGTTCGAAGTTTACACATGGGGAAAAGGAGCAAACGGGCAGTTAGGCCATGGTGATAGGAAAGACACGGGAGTTCCAACACTAGTTGAAGCTTTAAGTGACAAAAGAGTTAAAAGTGTGGCGTGTGGATCTAATTTTACAGTTGCACTTTGTCTTCAGAAACGGGTTAGTACTGCTGATCTTTCCATGTGTTCAGGTTGTCATGAACCATTTAATTTCAGAAGACAACTTCACAACTGCTACAATTGCGGGTCTGCTTTCTGTAATGCATGTAGCAGTAAGAAATCCTTAAAAGCTTTGTTGGCTCCAGATATTGACAAGCCGTACCGTGTATGTGATGATTGTCACAGTAGGCTCAATAATGATAAGATGATAACAAGTTATCCATCTCCCAAAGTGGGCAGGTGCAAAAGTATTGATTGCAAATCAGGCAAGATTATTGACCTAAGCTCACCTGGTTACAAACTACACGGCCCACTTTCTAGGTTCTCATTTGCTTCATCTGAACATTTAGTAAGCCCGCATTCAAAATGCGAAAGGTCAAACAACTGTACTAACGATCATGCACTCTCTCAACATAATGGAAATCCTCAGAGGGAATATGCGTATATGCCATGCATATCAAGTACATCTCCAACAGCATTTGAATACTCGGATAGAAGCATGGCCTCACATCCTAACTCAACAGTTGGTTCTCAAGAAGCATCTACAGTATCTTTAAAATCAAGTCCTGATCGCTCCGCATTACTTACATGTGATGCTGGTTCTCTTGTTTATCCTGAAATCAGCTCGGAAGACTACATCAGAATCAATGAAATTCTGACTGAAGAAGTCTCTACTTTGAGGGAACAGGTAACTTTTATATCTATCACTCTAGTAATTGCCGACTATGATATCTCATATGCGCCTCTAAAATTACATTGCACATCTGATGAGTGTTGAGGAAGTTTGAAAACGGTTACTTCTTTGTCATAGGATTCTGAATATATTTCCCGTAACATATTTGGTATGCATCATCCTGTCTTAGACATTACTGAAATTTTAACACAAGATAAAAGCATGAATAGTATGCTGGAATGAATTAACAAGTGATATATGTTATGTAGGTGGATGTATTCTCACACAAAGTTCGACTTCTGGAAGCTGAACTTGAAAGGAAATCAAGGCAACTGAAAGAAGCAACTGAACAAGCGCGGGATCAAGGAGTGAAGAACCAAACTACAAAGGAAGTAATACAATCCCTAACTATTCAGGTGAGTGAATCTTAGTTCAGTGTCTAGAAATAAATAAATAAGCAACTTCATTTAATCCTTTATTTAGTGTTCTGTTTCTACAGCTTTTAAGACCTTATAACTTCATTGACCAATTTCAAATTATATGACAGTTAGATGACTTGGTCACGAGGATGGGTCAAGGATCGTCTTCCACCTGCAGAGAATCAGATGCATAATCTGGAAGCACTTTTGGCCTAGCCCCTGAAGCCAGTTGACCTTCTAAACAAATCGTTATGCTTTTGGTCTGTCTATATAGCCTCTTGAGCCAGCTGATAGTTGAATGGAAGGAATGTGTACTCTGTTTGTGGCTTAGTGACGTTCATTGCTCAATCAGTATAACTACCTAGACTGCTCCAAATTAATGAAAACAAATACTACTGTTAGCAATCACCTGGTCTTACTTGGTTTCCAACATGTGCAGTGATAGAAATTTATTAAAAGTAGTCTCGGATATGTTTGTTTGTAATAACATGAAGAACTTTATCGAGTCTTGTAGAGTATCATCATCAATAATCTGTCATTTGACTTTTGTAATGATGTGAAACTATGATGAATAGTTGCATACAATTCTGTGATCCCAATGCTGGACCTCTTGGTCTCTTTTGTCATGAAAGAACATCTATCGCCATGAAATCAATATCCGTAACAGAGAGAGTGTCATAAATTATGCATCCAAATTTAAACAGAGATTTACTTAACAAACTATGAGGGTGTTTGACATTGCTTAATTTTTAAGAGCTGCTAAAAAACGCCTTAAGCACTTCAGGAGATAATATTTTCGTTCGCTTATTTTGTAAAGCAAAAAATGCAATAAGACCAATAAATTGTAATCATTGTAAACTACTTATTTCCCCCAAAGATAAGCTTGGATGAATGCCGAACACTTCGAACTGTATCTGAAAAGTGACAAGACTAATCAATTAAACATACTAGATGGTGAGGGTAAAGTAGAGAGAGGGTTGAACACTAAGAGAGTAAAGAACATTAAAAAGAAAAACTTTGTTAAGTGTGAAAAATGAACAACAACTCACCTCTTCATAAAAAAGAGTGTTTATATACCTACAATGAACGAAGTGGGTTTTGGGCGTTGCATGGGTTTTATCCATAAGCCTTTGCAGAACTAACAATGTAAGGTTGTCTAAAAGAATTACTTTACGAGACAAACTACTGTTATCTATGGAAGCGACCGACACTTTCGTGTTCCTAACAATCTCCCCCTACAAAGAGGTCGCTCTATTTTACAAAAACTTAAACCTAGCATACTATGCTTTATTTTTAGTCTTGAGCTCGTTCAACTTCATAATTGACTGTGATTTGATGTAGTGAACAATGACTTTTAGGGTTGGGCTTGTTCCTTAGGCTTTTCTTGAATGTGATCTTGAACAGAAAAGCACGCTAGAGATCAACAACAAGCATAAGTACTATATTCGCCATCTTGTGAACTTGCGTAACTTCTAAATCTACCTAGGACGCGACATGCTCATACCAATTCTGATAAGATTTATCATGAACAAGCTTTATAATGCATCTCGTCTGAGGTTTCATTAACTTTAATACTTCGAGTCACTTTCGGAAAGACGATTGGCATAGATTGACCGAAAAACTTCTTAGAAATTCATATTACTTTAATACTTTCGTACACTTCAAGAAAGAACGAAAGGTGTATCAAAGCAGCGCGAAGATCTTGTAAACATGTACTTAAGCTTTCATGATGTCTTTATGTTTGTCGTTCAGGTATGAGCATGTGGCTATGAATCATGTGAGTCAACTAGAATCAGTACCTTTACCCTCTATCTTAAGTAAACCTGCCTTAAAAACAGTTAGCAATAATGCGGGGGGAACGAATATGGCTTGTCATTCCGCCCGTTTTTGGTTGATGTAACCCTCGAATCCGTGAGGATCGACCTGTGATCAGGTAGATTCAATTTAAGAAGAAATCCTCTACTTGACAGGAATTTCCAACTAAATTATAGAATCATTCATACAACACAATTTGTAAGATTCATCAAACTCAGCATGTTCTCATTATCGAAACGTCTCAAAGCAGACAACACGATAAGAGTGAACCAGTGAGTTTCCTGTCTCACCGATTGAAATAAAAAAATCGATTTGAAAATCAATCGACGTGTCACTTGCTAAAGTGATTTTGTGACACATCGAGAGTGTTAATCATTTCAAAAATTCATCATCAATCGTCAATTCATAACCTGGAACAAGTTTGATTCTTATAGAATCGCACCATCGTTTCTTTTCAGTTGTCACAAGTTTGATTCATATAGAATCGCGAACATCACCTAAACCATGAGCATTGTTTGATGTATGGCTCAAGCATGATTTCCATCTCATGTGTAATTATATCACTACGAATGCTCCTGAGAATACTAACAGTACTGATGAAGTTAGTACTGCCAATGAAGATATTGGAGTTAGTACTGTTGGAGGAACTAGTCAAGTTCCATCTACTCTATGTGCTCATGATATAGCTTACTCTTTCTTTGCACAACCAACAAACAGTCCTTAACTTGAGAATGAGGATTTTTAGCAGATTGATGGAGATGACTTGGAGGAATTAGATCTTTGATGGCAAGTGGCTATGTTGATTGTCAGAGTAAAGAAGTTCATTCAGAGGACAGGAAGGAACTTGGACTTCAAAGAAAAATGACCTGTTTCTCTTGATAAGTCAAAGATTGAGTGCTAGAACTGTCATAGAAAAGGGCACTTTGCTAGAGAATGCAGATCTGGAAGGAATCAAGGATCTTATGGTGACAATTGCAGGAGCAATGCACCAACAAATGAATCTTTATCACAGGCACTGGTGGCTCAAGATGGTCTAGGAGGCTATAACTGGAGCAATGATTTTGAAGTAGAACCAGTCAACTATGCTTTGATGGCAATCTCATCAAGTTCTTCTGATAGTGAGGTACAAAAATGTTCTAAATGTCTTGAATCATTTAAAGCCTTCAAAAGAACTATGATACTAAGAGAGAAAAGCATAACAAATCCAAACTATAAATTAGGGGTTATGAGATAGCCTTAGAGTCACTAGAAGCTAGAATTCTTGGACATGAAAAGAATGAATTAGCTTGGGGTGAGAGATATGAGTTTCAAAACTATGATATTAAGTGTAGAGAAATAAAAATTAACAACTTAAATATGGAATTAGAAAAGGTTGTTAAGGAAAGAGATGAATTGAAACTCAAGATTGAAAAATGGGAAGGGCCATTAAAGAATCTCACTAAGATACTCAATAGTCAGATGAGTACTCATGATAAAAATGGATTAGGGTTTGGCACACAAATGGATGATTTGAGTAATAAATCTGTAAACTATAGTGAAACAGTTTGACTGTTTTTGAGGTAAGAGTCTAGTGTATGAAGAGAGCACACTCTAACAAATAATAGGTTTCACTAAAGCAAATGAGTATCATGCTGTTCCCCCTTCAATTACAGGGAACCCACTAACCCCAAGACCTGATATATCATTTGCAAGACTAGATGAGTATGCTTTTAGAAATAAAATCATAGAGTCTAAGACAACTGAAACTAACAAGACTGTAGGTACTACAAATAAAGCATCTATAGTAAAACCTAAGTTTGTCAATGAAACAGTTGTGTCTAAGTCAAATATTAATAGGGATGAAGTCATCATTGAGAATTGGACCACAGATGATGAGGATGATGTGTGTGCTATCAAAACTGTTAGTTCTGTTAAGCCTAATGTGACTCACGCTGTTAGGAGTCAACCTGATAAATGTGGTCTGGTATCGTGTGTAAGCACTAGTCAAATTTATATATGTATAGTATAAATCTCGTGACAATTCTTCCCAATTACTTCTCAAACAAGAGAAAATAAAAGGATAAAATCTCACTTAAGAAAACACAATACGTATATTTTTAACCGGGAAGTATTTTCTTCTCGGGTCGTATCCCAACGAAGTCGTGAATTGAGATTCGGGAATAATTCGGATTCGAGTCAAGAATGGATAAAAGATTTTTGAATTTTGAATTACACTACGAATATAATAGCACAATTAAACTATAGAAACTATTAAAGAATTAAAAACAATTAACTAGCACAAAATTTTAATACACGAAAATTAAAAATGTGAGCTAAAACTAGAATTTTAAAATCTAAGGCACTTCTTTTGACAAATTTTATACCTAAAAATCACAAATTTAAAAATAAAATTTTAGGAAAAAGAATTAGAATTTTTTAACTATTTTTGAATTTTATATGAATTTTTAAAGAAAAATGAATTACTAAAAATAAACTTTTTCTAAAAATTAACACTAAAATTCTATTTTTATTTTTCAAAAATACTAGAATGAAAAAGAAAATTATTACAAAAAGAATTAGATTTTTCCAACTATTTTTCTATTTTCTATGAATTTCTTAAGAAAAAGAAATTACTAAAAACCTATTTTAATTTCTAGAAAATACAAACTTAATTGGAAAAATAAAGAAAAATGATTTTTAACTACTAAAAATGTGCAGAAAACTAATGGTATAAAAATGCCTAATTTTTATAAAGCAATTGAACCCTAATTTTACTAATTAAAACCTAAAACCTAATTTTATTAAACTAATTTCAAAAATATAAAAACTATTTTATTAATCCTAAAAGACAGGGTAGAAAGTGCAAAGTATGAAAGTAAAGGGTAGGCGGGAAAAGTAACTAAAAATTACACTATAGTGAAAACAGACAACCTTTATCTATTGAAAATATACCAAACAGACCCTACGATTTAGCTTATTTTTGGCTTATCTAAAAAGTGAAAATAAGCAAAAACTTAAAACAGCAAAGTTAGACATGAGCTTTTATACTACAACTTTAATAAAAGCACATTGAACTTTTATCAACTGAATAAGCTAGAAAATTAACTTCTTAAACTGCATTACAGAAACTATGGTTTAACTTTGAAAATTCTACTTTTCTAAACTTTTGCTTATATCTAGCTTATTACTTAATGAAAGTAAGAACCAAAAGATGCTATAAGAAGCTTATAATGTGTACTAGGGATATCTAAAAAGAAATAAGCTACAAGTAAACAAGATTAACAAGGAATTTACTCTTAAAAAGTAAAGGTTCAGGCTTATTCACTGTTATTAAGCAAATCCTAATAAGCTAACTAGCTTAAAACTAAATCCTAGAGATTGAAATTTTGGAAATAAGCTATTCTATGATTATAAAAGGAACCTAGATAAAAGGATTTTGAAAATGATAACTAGAAAATAGAAATCTAAAAGAAATAAGCTAGTAATCTCAACTGCTGCTATTACCACTTTTACAGGATCATAAGAACTATTCTAAATCTTAAAAATGAAAGTTAAAAGTTGATCTTTATAGATCTAATGGAGTACTATAAAATTGCTTAAAACTAAGTTCTATATCCTAATTACAAAAGCTAAAAGACAGCTAGAAAAGTGATGAGCAACAACAGTATTAACTAAGTTAATACTGCTGTTGCTGATGTACTTGGTAAAAACTTATGTGAAGGCCAAAATTCCTAGTTTAGAACTCATGAACTATCTATCTATATGTTCCTAAGTTTACACTAACACAAGTTTAACACTAGAAAGCTTTAAATCACTTAACTCTAAAACTACTTGATCATTAAATCTGTCCTGGTGCTAGTAAGAACTTTTTAAGCTTTAAACTTTGAAAATCTACAAACTAACTTTTAAAACCTATTTAAAACTTGAACACTAAAAAAATCTCAACTATGTAAAGTGTTTTAGCAATGTCTTGTTGACTTTTAGAGTCAAAAACTCCTTAACCCAAACACTACTTAACATTCACTGTCCAAACTAAATTCTACTTAAAAAATCTATTTTAAAACTAAAAATGCTAAAACCTTTTATCTACTCAGACTTTAACTAATCTAATTAAACTATTTTAGCACTAAAAAAAAACTAAAGCTATTAAAAGAAATAGCAAGTACTCACAAGCTTTTTCCTTTTATTATGACAGAATCTAAAACTTTAAATCTCAATGAATTCTAGCTACAACAACTTAGAGCAATTGAATATCCAAGTTAACTAAGCTAAATTGAACAGGTTAAATCACAAAAAGACAATGCAATAAGCAACTTGATTAAGCTAAATGAATGCTGAAATCAAAATCATGAATCTAAACCTTTGAGTTGTAGTCTCTGAACTCTAGCCACTCTTGTTGAGTGAATGGCTTTCAAATCAAAACCTAAATGGCACCTTGCCTCTAAAACCTGAGCTTAAACTCAATAAGCTAAATTGAGCTTATTACTCCTCATTGCTTCCAAACTCAGTCTAATTGAACTCAAATGAACAATATTGAACAATAATAGACAAAAACAGTATTTTGAAAAACTTTTAACAAAATTTGAACAATTTGAGAACCAAAAGAGAAACAGAAATTAAGCGTCATAATGAGCTTTATTTCAAGCTTATTATGTAAAACTGTCTTATTACATGTAAACTTCAAAATGAAAACAACTCAATTAGTTTTTATTGATTTAGGAAAATTAGTACAAGATAAGAACAAAGAGTACAACTGAATTTTAAAAGTTTTTAAAGCTCAATTGAAAAGATGAACAGTACACGTAAATTGAAAAGAGAAAATTACAAAGAAAATTGAACTAACTCTCAAAACTCTAAAAAACTAAATTACAAGCTCTTATTTATAGATGAGGGTGAAGAGAGGATGAGAACTTCAATCGTTCCAAGCCCTTGATCACTTTAAACTTGATTTTTAGCCGTTGGATGTCTTTGGTGAGGTGTTCGCCAACCAATAGGAGGCTGACCACATGTGCAAAATATGTGGGAAGTTGTAAATAACGGAGGTGGGGTAATACTTGGGAAAGACGGAGAAAGGATTAGGGAGATATGGTTATGTTTAGGTTTTTTGCGGGAAAAACAGTTAGGGACGGTAGAGAAAAGTTTATAACCCTCGTTTTAGTTTTGAAAGTAAGCATAATATGTATAAACAGCCCCAATCTGTTTTCTCTATCACAAAATAGTGTAAAATGAGTTGATAGTTTACACTTTCTGGCCCTTGTAGTTTTTAAACAAGAAAATGGGCTCTTTGGTTTTGGGCTTTTGTGATCCGAATAGTGTAGAAAGGCCTAAAGGGATTTTTTGTACTATTTGCATCTCCCCTCTTCAAAGGTATAATGGTCATTCACCTTTGTCCATGTTTCTTTACTTTCTTGTCTTTTCTCAACCACGGTCTTGATCCGACTTTTGAAATTGGCTTCAAATCTTTATCTTGATCACTTGTCTCTTCATTTCTTGTCGGTTTTTGCTTGTTTTTGCTCTTTTTGACTTTGATATCCTTTCCTGCACGTTGAGACACAAAAGCACACATATTTCCATCTTTTGGCATATTTTTGGCTTTTATTGGCGAAATCCTGGGTATTTTATGAAACCAATTTAACACATATCAAAATTCCCCAAACTAAAGGATTGCCGTGTCCTCACGCAATTTTATCAATTGTACACTTTGTAAACTAACAAGTTTCCAAAATGCCCTTGTTTCCATTCCACATTTTCTGAATCACGCTTTTTAAACATCTTAAGCTTTTTCTCAACATTTTTAGCTCACAGGTTAAACACATTAATGCAATCATTGCAATTTTAGCAACTTTTAGCCTCATTGAAATAGCACTCCCGATAAATAAGCACAAAAGAGGAAAATTCGCTTGCCAGACTTTTTCAAACTAGACTAAACAAAGCTAATTAAAAACAAGATCATTGTCAATATAATCCAACATGGTTAAGCTCTTATACTTACAACTTGTGAACTTTTCACTCGCCAAGAATAAATTATAATAAGGATGTGTGCACTCTTCAACTCTACCTAGATCAATTTATCTTTTAGTTAAATCCATCTAAGCTTTACACTTAAACCTTGTGAGCTTAAATGTTAATAACACAAATAAACCTCAACTCAAAGCTGAAAGAAATTGGGAAACAAAATTTATAACTTGATTTTAGAAAATGAAATTTTAACCATTCTTTTATTTTTAATATACTATGAATTATTATTTTTTTCCAATAAGAATGTTGTTCCTTATTCGTACCCCTACTTAGAGCCTTCCTCATAAAATAGGATATCGCATCCACATCCGTGCGTCTTAAGAAGTTCGACCCCCACATCCGCTACTAACGTTTGTGGGTTATCGCGACAACACCTTCTTCCTACAAAGCCTATAATCCAAAGTCCCTTAGTTGCAATCACCACCTAGGTCGCGCTCCCTAGTGATGAATGCCTACGAACCTTGATTCCACGTACATAGTTTTAATCCTTAGTTGCGACCCCATCCGAGTCTCACTCTCAACATGGATACGCCAACGATTAAAACTATATATAGCTTTTTTATTCTATTTTTGTGAATGCTTCATTGGCACGAAAAATAATGCTTTTTGCATTAAAATTGTTATTATTGCAATCTTTTATAATAATTATATTTTTGTGAATGGAAATTATCACTTTAGAAAATCCAACTTAAACATTTGAAACCAAAAATCTTACTACATAATAAGATGAATTACTTTCTAAAAATGTAAGAACTTTTTTCTAAAGACATTGATTGAATTAGTTAAATTCAAAAGAGCACGTATATAGGAGTTGTTAAGAGCTTATGGGAGTAAAAAGACACAAATCATTCATATAAGCTTTAGGTTTTCCAAATAAACCTTGCTTAAGCAAATACACTTATATTTAACTACATCATCTCTTGTTCTTCACATTTTTAAAATCCAATGCAATAGGATTTGTGAAAGCTTGGCCCCACAAAAGGTAGGTAAGAACTGAGCTAGTGGGCAGTTTTGGCATTTTCACCCGGTCAAGTCAAAATTAACTCCTATTTCTCACCAACGGACTACCAAAAAGTGGTGTTTTTTTCTCAAACTAAGCTTCTTTTGAGCTTTTCTTGTAAGCAAAAATTTAAAATTTCTCACTTTTTCACAAAAAGGTAATTCAAAAAGATTCAAACAAGGTTGCGTGAAGTGCAAGTCAATATCGAAGATATCCTTCCCCAAACTAAAATGAAACTTTGTCCTCAAAGTTTAAAAATAAGGGTCAAAAGGAATCTTTAACAAAAATTCTATGGTCATGCCAAAAGAATAGATGTTAGTTCGATAAAGAACAAGGATAAGAGATTTCCCATTTATGAAGAGAAGATTGGAGACCATCGATGGAAATTGTAGGAATTGCTTTGTCCTTCCACAATTTTGAACCATGAAGCTTCCAAAATCCGGAAAACCTAGACAAAAATCACAAACAACCAACAAGAGACGAAAAAGAACAAGCTTCCTCTCTTTTTTACATTGTTAGCTCAAAAACATCTCTAAAACGGCTTAGTTTTTGTTAACCGAGTACAAGCTATACTCGCCCCCGAATTAATTTGTCCTTGGGGAAGCAAAGAAAATAGAAAGAAAATGAAAAGAAAATAAAAGGATAAGCATGGGGTGCCTCCCACGAAGCGCTTGTTTATTATAGAGTCCCCTTCGCTTGACTCTTTCCCCAAACTAGGTTTTCATGGTGGATAATAGCAATGGTGAAGAAAATCTAAGAGGTGACAACCTCCCCAAACTAGAGATGAAAGATATACCAAAGCATTTTTGATTCCGGGTTCAACAAACTTTTTAGAAAAGATTTTCAAGATTGAAAATGTGAACCCGAAAAATGCTTTAGTAACATTAAAGTCCATTAAGGGTGGGTGGAGAGGGTCAAAAACATCAAGAGTCAAAAGAGCTTTAGATGGAACTAACTCTTTTGAACTCTTGTCCTTAAAAGCATCATTATCAAAAATACCCGGATTAAAAACTTTATCTTCACTCCCCGTGGAGTAAGATACGGGTAAAACCTCAGGATGTAGACTAAATGGTAAAATGTTCGAGTAGTAAATGTGAAGAATCTTCCTTTTCTCTAAAACAACATATTTCACCTTACCCGGGGGTAAGAAAGTTCACTTGTGTTAATTTCATCAAAAACATTAACTTCAGCCATCACGGCTCATCATCAAAAGTAAATGACTCGTATTTGGAAAAAATCATCGAATCATCAAGAGGTAAATCATCAATAGACGTAGTGTCCTCCCCTGAGTCACGGTCACTCTCGATACCCCGTGTTATCGAGTTATCCGAAAAACTAAGCAAATCCGCCTCCTCTAAAGGCAAATCAATATCCACAACGGGGATAGTAGAGGAGGGGCAAATTATAGGAGAAATCGGAACAGGAGGAGAAATCGGAATAGGAGGAGAGAGATTAAAAGTGTTAATCTTTTCAATTAAAAGATAACTTTCGACTAATTTCTCCCGAAGAGAAATGTCAACGATCTTAGAAATGTCGAGATCAATCTCTCCTCCGTCCTCCTCAAAATCAACACAATCATAAAAATCGTCATCATAATCGTCATCGTCACAAACTTCAACGATTTCCGGAGAAAGTGGAGCAAGATGAGCAAGTCTACTTGTGGACTTCTCGTAATAGGAATCATCGATGTCGAACAAATCACACTCCCCCAAACTAAAGTCATCGGACTCACTTGGGTTTGAAACAAGGGTCTCAACACTAATTGTCTCCGTTTCCGGAGTAGTGTTAATATGCCCGTCTCCCATTATGAGCGAATCCTTAGGCTCTACGTTTTGCGAAACGGGAATGTGAATCGTATTCGGATGAACAGCATAAAATCCCAAATTATCGTCATCATCGTCAATGATAATCTTCCGACTTTGAACTCTAGCTTCAGATTCTCTAAGCTCTTTTGCTTCTTGTGTGATTTTCCCAATTTCAATGCTTAGGCAATTGAATCTATCTTTAAGCTCAAAAATCTTATCTTCACATTTTCTTCTATAAACAAAATCGATCTCTTCCTTTCGATATTCTCTTATTCCTAACTCATTCATCCATTCTTTCATTTCTTCTAAACATGCTGCTTTTTGAATCTCCAATATTGATTTTCAATTTCTTGAGGAGATTGACTTTCTATTTAAAACTTGTTATCTTTTTGAAATTTTCCTCGCAAAGCAATTCACAAATAATCTTATCTTCTTGATCTTTTATGAAATTTGGTTAGGACAGTTTCTTGTTTGTGGTGGTCTGGATTTCATATAAGAATTGTGTAAAATCCTCAAGAAAGGACTTTGCAACAATGCTGCATATATCAGGTTGAGTTTTGCTCCTCTTCCACAACTTGTTTTGATTTTCAAAATTTCTCGCTCCGAAGCTCAATAACTTGATGCTCTTTTCATTATGAGGTATGTGATCATACTTCATCAAGAAGTTTTGCATTGATTCTATAAGATCCGTTTGAGCATGAAGCATTTCCATACTTGCTACTGGAGGAGTCTGATAAACATCGGAAAACTGTGGGGGTTGAAATTGGTCGAAACCGGAAGAATGAGAATAAAAATACTCTTGGTTCATCGGCTGACATTGGTAAGTCTCATGAGGACCTCCACAGTTCTCACAACAAAGATATTGTTGTGGAAGAATTTGTGAATCATGTGGGACACAATCAAAATTTTGATTATAGAACGGTTCCGGCTCAGAAATGATTGGGTCTTTTGGTGGACAGTTGTAACGAATTGTTAGCACCTCTTTCCACAGAATTCACAAATGCAAATTATTGACAAAAATCCATTTAATGAATCACACCGCACTCATAACAACAATTTATGATGTTTGGAGGATCTTTGTGAAATATTCACAAGGGGTTCTTGAATCAACAACGCTTGGCTCTCGAGAAGCATTAAAAACGTGGTATTGTCATTGGACGACTCGGGAGTATCTTGAAGGTTTTGGAAAACTCCATTATCCACACAATATGCAACAAATCTTTTTCTAAATTTGTTCGTATAAGAGTACATCCATGACAATACGGACCATCGACTGGGGTTCACAAAAGCACAATGCTGAAAAGAGTCGGAACAAGGAACAATGACTTGTCATTGAAGATTACTATTGAGCAACATTCTTTAGACATGTACCAACTTCCACTAGTTGAACACTCTTTTGATTGAATAAACGGAGGATTTTGAACGATTAAGCGCCATAAGAATTAAACGTTATAGAGGATAAAGAAAATGAGAATTAAACAAATAAGAGGAATAAGAAGAATATTTTTAGCTTTTTCGAATAATACATAAAAGAATTTGAGATTGAGAAGATTCTTTTTGGAGGGAATTACAATTTTTTTAGTATTTATTAAGAATGAAAACAAAAATATTTTTGGTAACCGTTTATTACAAGCTTCACGATAAGTCTCTAAGAGTACGCACAAGTGAGCGGAAAAGCTTAGCGAGCCGCAATGACTACTTAGAGAGTAGCGATCACTTTTCCTTAAACTCACCTTATAGTTTGTAAACTTAAAGGTCCGTCGTACCTCGCAAGTACTTCACGATTTGTTTTGTTGTTTATTGGAATGGTTTAAGATGGATAGCTAGTATCCAAATGTTTATTATATATATATTTTTTTTTAATTCGATAGGAATCGAATTAATGAACTTTTTATATTTTTGTAGAAAAATAGCAAAATAACTTCCAATGGAAGGATCTTCAAAACTCTACTTCGACGAATACTCTTCAACAATCGTTCACGGATCTTCCCCGGCAACGGCGCCAAAATGTTGGTTGTGTTGTATTTCAAATTTATATACCAATAGCCAATAATCCTAGTAAGAATTCCTTCCAAAATATTCTCACCAAGAGGCACATATAAGGTAAAAATCTCACAAAAGAAAACACATTCGTATATTTTTATCCGGGGAAGTATGGTACAACTGGGTCGTTGTTTTCCCAACGAAATCAGTGTACTTGAGAATTTTAAGAATGATTCGGATTCGAGTTTAGAATAGTAAAGGATATTTGATTTGTTGATTACACTACGAAATATAATAGCATGAATTAAAAAAACAATTAACTAGCACGAATAATTAAATGCACAAAGCGAATTATAACGCGGAGCTAAAACTGAAATTTAAAAAACTAAGGCACAACTTTTAACAAATTTTAATACTAAAAATCACAAATTTAAAATGAAAATTTTAGGAAGAAGAATTGGAATTTTTTATGGATGTTGAATTTTTATGATTTTTCTCAGATTTAATGATTTATCAAAAATAAAACTTTTTCTAAAAAATTAACACTAATTTTTCTTTTATTTTTACAAAAATACTAGATTTAAAATGAAAATTAATGCAAAAAGAATTTTAATTTTTTAACTGTTTTTCTATTTTTAATGAATTTTCTAAGAAAAAGTAACCTCTAGATTCTATTTAAATTCCTAGAAAATACAAATTAAATGAGAAAAATATAGAAAAATAGTTTTTATAAACTAAAAAGGTGCAGAAAAATTATAGAACAAAAAGCCCCAAATTTTATGACTCAATTGAACTCGAATTTGTTCAATTAAAACTAAGAACCCTAAATTTATAAACTATAAACTAAAATGTTAATTCTATTTTATTTAATAAGAAAGACAGGGTAGGTATTGCAATAAAAGAAAGTACAGGGTAGGCGGGCGAAATAAGGAAAATTTACACTATAGAAGGAACGGGTACCCCTGAACTTTGATAAAAATACCAAACAAACCCTACGAATTTGGCTTATTTAAAAAATGAGATTCAGCTAAATCTTAAAACTACAAAGTTATAGAAGGGCTTACTATCTACAACTTTAATAAAGGCACTTCTAACTTTAGACAAAAGAATTAGCTAGAAAATAAGCAAATAGAAACTGTCACAGAAACTAAGGAGTTTAAGAGCTTTTCTATATAATGGCTTATTCCAAGCTTATTTCTAGATGAAAATGAAAACTAAAAGCAGCTTATTGTAGCTTAAAATATGTACTAGAGATATCTAAACTAAAATTAATCAAGTTTTAACAAAAATTACAAGAAAAATTATTCTGAAAATGTGCAAGTTTGTGCTTGAACTGAAACAAGCTATTTCCAATAAGCTGTACTGCTTATCTCTAAACTTCAAAAGCTAACACCTTGGAAATATACTAACCTATATTTATAATACTAACCTAGATAAAAGATTTTTCAAATTTTCAACTGGATATGAGAATCCAAAAATGAAATAAACTAAGTCTACATTCTGCTGATATGTAAAGATGCTGATGCATTTGACCTAGGTACTTAGTGCAGGCTAAAATGACATCTTAACAACTCTTTTACTAACTCAACTAATATGTGTAAAACTGAATTAACTAGGTTTATACTCTTAAAATGCCTTGAATCTCTTAAACACTAGACTTACCCTAACTGAGAATTGCCCTGGTGCTGGCAAGGTCTTTTAAGCTCTAAATTTTGTAAAACTAGATTCTAACCTTTAAATCCTGCTTAACACTTGCTAAACTATTCTAACACAACTGAATTAACAGCTTTGACAAGGTGATGTTGACTTTAAGAGTTCAAATAAAGCACTAATCCAAAAATCCTTATTAAAACTGTCCAAAACTAAATTGAGCTTAAAACATTTCTTAAAGATAAAACTTCCAAAACTTTTTATCTACTTTCACTTAGAATTACCTAATAAAGCTATTTAAGCTGAAAAATTACTAGCTTATTAGGATTTTTATACTAGTTTCTCTCTTAGGTTTATACTACTATAAATGCCAGAATTAGAGAATTTAGGTTCTTAATGCACTAAAACTAAATCAGCTCAATGCATTAGCATCACTAGGCTAATTAAACAGATTAAAACACAATGACACAAGCTAGAGCAAAGAAATAAGCTGATTGATTTTAAGCTAAATTTAATCTAAAAAATGAAATTGTACAAATTAAAAACCTGAAAATTGAAGAATCTTCTCATTCAAGCTTTCCAAGAGGGTAGAAGCTCAAAATGTTCCTATTGGCTTCCAATGCCTCTAAACCAATTAGCTCAAAAGCACTCATAAGCTGTCCTGTTGCTTATTTACTTCTTAAACATCCAATCGGAAATCAATGAGCTCAGTTGATCATCTTATGATGTAAAATGACTAATAAGAGTAAATGAATGGCTAAAACAGAATTTTTACATGAATTTGAGCTTAAGATAAGAAATAAGCTCTCATGAGCTTATTAAAAGCTTAATTGAGAAAAACAACTTTAAATTGGAATCAAAGAACACACGAAGCTTGAAAACTGAAAGTTATTGCTAAATGATGAAGTACAAGTGGAAATGAGAACAGTACAAGTATTTTAAGCTGTTTTTAACAAACTTAAAAGTAAATGCTTAATTGAAAGAAAAATACAAAACTTAAAGTTAAAACTAAAAACAACAACAAAAAACTGAACCCTAACAGCTCTATTTATAGAGAATAGATGAAGAGGAGTGAGAAATTCGTGAAGCTTCCATTTAATCTTGGCCGTAGATCATTTTAAAACAATTTATGGCCGTTGGATTGGAGTGATGAGGTGTCCTGGCCAATGAGGGCTTGCCACGTGGGCGTTTGTGATTAGGGAAGACTTATGAACGAGGTAGAGAAGAGAAAAGGGAGCGGGGGTGGAAAAACGGGATTTGGGTTTGTGTAAACTTTGGGCGGGAAAAACTGTTAAGGTTTGTTAGGTAGTTGCGATAAAGCCGGGTGTATTGTTTGAATGTTTGGGATATTGACACAACTCGTCCTTGTACCTTTTCCGCCCATTTTCAGTTATAAAGGAGTTTGTGAAATTGCAATTTCACCCCTTGTGCTTGTAAACTTCTTTCTCTTCTTTATAAAACAAAGTTTCTCTTTTGGCAACTTTGGTCCTTGATCTTTAAAACTTCACATAAGCTCTTTAATCTTTGAACACTTGACAACTTTGGCCCCTTGACTTGTAATTTGACTCTTTGACTTTCTTTATTCCTTTCTTTGACTGAGTCGGGCTGATCCGGCTGTGATTTCTGGCTGATTTCTTTGTCTTGCTCTTGACTCTTTGTCTTTTTCCCGTTTCTTGTCGGTTTTTGATCGTTTTTGCTTCTTTTTGTCTTTTCAATCCTTACCTGCACAATTGGACATAAAAGCACACATTTTTCTATTCTTTTGGCATTTTATTGGCTTTTATTTGGCAAAATCCCGGGTAATTTACATATACAATTAAGCAAATATCAATCGCCACTTGTCTTGTAAAAGTATGTAAATTATGGGATGATTAGGAAGTTGACCGTTACGGGAACGTCAACTTAGGTTGTTGTTTTTGATCTATGATCAAGACGTTTGTATATAGTTGTGTCTTTATCATGGTAACGGTCGGGAAAAAGTATCTAGCAACTTGTACCTTATCTGTTTGGACTTAATCTATTTGTTTCATAATTTTTATTTAACAACAATTTATTTTTCTTTCCTAATCATTAACCTTGGGTTTTACTCGAACGAGGATGCGATCGAGTCATGCATGTCTATTCCATCGTTACGGTCATGTATGCGTGATTCAGCTGCCTTGTTGGTTTATTACTTTTGGTGAAAGTTAGAAGATCCACACCCTATATCATTCTTCATCCTAACCCTTGGTTAAACTCGGGAATGATGGATGTAATCGAAAACACACATGTCTATTCGTCGTTACAGCCATTATGCGTAATTCAGCTGACCTTTGTTGGTGTGTACTTTTGGTGAAAGATTGTTAGGAAATTGGGGGAACAACCCTAAACCTTATAATAAAAACCCATTTTACCTTTATAAACTTGTTACTCCTTAGCTCTAGTGGTGGAGATATGTATCCTTGCCAAGCCTATGATAGAATACTCGTCACGACCGAGCAATTTACTGAATTAGTTACATGTTACCGCATAGATTAGTTGAGTGATTTGAGTAATTTCATCTACCTATTTCGTGAGGTGTTTGGTTGTGTACTTGTAATAGATCAAATAAATGCTTAAACGGAAAATTCCTTAGGGATACATTTTCATAAACTTTTAAAGGCTACTTGAGGACAAGTAGGATTCAAGTGGGGGGATATTTGATGACATCAAATAACGTTACTTTTATAGCATCATTTATCCCATATAAATAACCTATTTTGTATAATTATTGCAAAGAATTGTTACTTAATCGTTTGCATTTGAGAATTGCAGTAATTATGGAGTACTTGGTGAAGATTAGCAAAAATGCACGCATTCTGGACCTTAAACGAAGACATTTGAAGATTACTTTTTTGACATTCTATACGCCGTGTCCATCAAGGAAGATACGGTGTATCTGTTCTTGCACATCACTAAAGACCACAAAGGAAAAAGGATCAATACGCCGTATCTAGAGAAGTCTATACGCTGTATTCAAGATATAGTAATAAAATATTTTGGAAGATATCGAATGTGGTCCCTACTCTAAGAAACCCCCGATACACTGTATTGACCTCAGTCAATACGCCGTAACGATCGAATTCCAGACCTTATAAATAGAAAACCTAAAAACGGATTTTTAGTGTGCTAAATCATATTTTCGATACCTTAAACAAAAAAGTTGATTTTTAGAAGAGAAGAAGAGTAGAAGAGGTCGAGCATAGCAATTAATTCCATAGGAAAAAACTTGTAATCTTCTATACTCTTGTAATCGTTCAGTTTTTGGTATCATTTACTTCAAAACATTTTTTTTTTTGATTCCTCTTCTTTTTTTTTAATTCGTTAACTCAGTTTATCTTGCATCCTATAAATTATTACTCTTGTATTGATATGAAGTTTGAAGGCTATACCTTAGGGTTTAGCATTATTATGTAGATTTGACATGTTTGTTTTGTTTATTCTCGATTGTTAATTATCGTTGATTTCTGTTACTGTTTATCAGTTTATACTTGTTTACGTGCTTTTGTATGCGACCTATCATTTAACTGGATCTAGTGATATGGACCCAGTAATCTAGATGCCGGGATGGCTCTCCATATAGTGATTTATACATCTAGACCAATAGGATCACGGATAATAACCTATCTTTGCCCTTAGATTGTGAGCTTAGTTGGACCGGCAAGTAACCCTTGGGATCAACGAGTACATTCTCAATTAATTGGTAAAGACTTGGTTAGTGGACTACTAGTGTATGAATTGCCGTTAAGCAGTAAGTGGGTAAATTCTCTATGAGCTAGGGTTTAACAAGATCACCTATGCTTTAATCCCTAAGATAGATTATAATCAGCAAATAAGGATGCTTTATGCGGATACGTTTAATTGTGACAGAATTCTTCGTATCTAGGTCTTAGGAAGAAGTACCGCCTAAGTCTTAAGAATGATATGCCGCGTCGAGATAAGTAATCATTGCAGTAAATAAACAAACCAACATTCTGATTAGATTAATAATGGTTAATACAGTTTTCTTATATTTGGCTAGACCGCTCTTTTATCTTATGTCAATTTGCTTGCATGTGTTTGGTGTCTTAAGTTGATTTTACGTCTAACCCTTAGGATTAGTGTAATTTAGATTAGTGTATAATTCTGTATATTTGCTTGTATATTTGTTTGTTTAATTGTTTATTAGTTTAATTGCTTGTTAGTTTATTTGTTTTATTGTTCCAATACACTATTCTGGTCGATAACCTGATACGACGTATCCACTTCCATTGGATACGGTGTATCCAACTTTCTTATCCAATACAGCGTATTCGTTCAAAATATTAATACGGCGTATTCAGATCCATTGAATACGGCGTATTGGTCATCTGATATAGTAACAAAACTGGTTTTTCGCATTCGATTTCCGTATATCTGTATTTTCTTTCTCCCGAGCCTATCCTACTGATTGTTTATCCCTTGTTTCAGGTAGTGCATGACAAGGAGTTCAACTAAGGAACTATTTACACCCTTCAAGGAACTGGAATGA
>BQNB010038582.1:0-47301 GCA_026074375.1 Tanacetum coccineum | reverse complement strand
AAGACGGGTTGTCTTCTGACAAACACTTTTGTTTATTAACGAGTCTTTAATTAGACTCATGCCCACTTTACGTTTTGTCGTATGACTCTTTTTCATCGTTATTCTCGAGGATTTCTTCCATAATTCCAGCTCTTATGGTGGCAATATTTCCCCTAGTTCTAGATAATCCTTCCACTTTCGAAACTTTTATTTTTGTTTAAACTTCTCCTGGACCAACCCTATGTCTAGTAACCTTGACCTTTTCAATTAATATTGGGGGCGGTTTGATGTAGGGCATTCCCATTAATCCGTACTTCCTTTCCTTGTACTCTTCGTCATCTGAATCAATAAATCCGTTATATAATGTTGGTTTAAGGTAATCAGTAATTCCTTCTAAATCATCGTCATCTTCATCTGTTCCCTTGAACCACTCAACATGTAACTTGTTTATTATGGTTCCTAGAATTTTGTTTTCCTTACTTTCCCCACATCCATCAAGATCTTTAAAGTCTTCGTTGTCATCATATTCATTCCCAAATCTTTTTCTCTAATGGTCTCTAAGAATTTCGTCCATAGCTGTCTCACTAACCTCTCCAAACCTAATCCGTAACCAATCATTCAAACTTAATTGAGCCATAAAAGATGTAGATGGTACTGGAATTGTGGATGATGATGGTTGAGATTGAGCCACATCAGGATGTTCTTGACCTGCACTTGGATTAGTAGTAGCAACAAGCAGCATAGCAGGCAACAAAGGTCTTGGTGCCCCTCTAAAACCCCTTTTCATATTCCCAAAAATCTTTTTGGTCAGGGTCACAGCCAGATAAGGGTGTTTGTTTTCCGTTTGAATATCCAAAATCAGTTGCAGAAAACGAGGATACATCAAAAACTTTGTTTTGCTTTTCAAGTTTGCCACCATGCCATCAAAAATTAGTTTTGAAAAATTATAAACTCTGCCAGTGGAAAGACAAATCAAAGCAGTAGCAATATTGCTACCAAATTGATCCCATCCACCACTTTTAGAGCTTATACAATGCAAAATATGGTGGACTAAAAATCTCCATTGGGGTGTGAAAAAGCTTTTCCAAAAGGTAAAAGATCCATCAGTAGGATACCCCATATGCCCCATCCCCTCAAAAATCTCATTGTTTGGCAACATTGTAATCCCTGAAGCATCTGCTAATTGAAGCTTATTTCTAATAGATGCCTCAGTGATTGTATACACAATGGTATCAATAGTTGCGTGTAATTCTAGAGTCCCATCAGCAAGAGTGTTGGCAGTAGCAGTCTGCCAAAACTGTTTGACTAGGGAATCATAGATAGTAGGATTAGTAGTTAAAGCATACCTGAGGTTGGAACCTCTTAGAAAATCCACTATCTCTGCAAACCCTGCACTTTCATCAGGCTTGCGCAAAAACCCCACTTGATTATGTTTGTCGCAGTATTTTAATTGAGCCATGAATCGAAAGTAGTAATAAAAGGTAGTGACGTGAACTGAAAATTTACTGGGTTTAGTTACGAGTGAGGTTGTAGATGCTGGTAACAAGAGAGTTGACAATATTCTTTGTAAAAATAAAGAAGATTTTTACTTTGCGAAGAGGAGATAGCAATAAAAAGATAAGTATGAAAGAGAAATCAAACTTTATCTATATATAGCTTCTCTGTTAATCGACAAAAGAGCCGTAAAAATCTGTAACGGTAACATTTAAACAGTGTTTAAACAGAAAAGTCAATTTTCCCGCAACCAGCACTAACAATAACCTACCAGTATAACCTACAGTAGTATTAAAATTTACACTACCAGACTTAACTTTGGTCAACCAGAATTAATTATGTTACAACCCGAATTAACTCTTTTTCAACCAGAATTAAGTATTTACTGAAGATTTACAAAACAAAGACCATATCACACCTGCCTTATATCTGCAAATCCACGCTCTTCCTGCAAGAAAGAATTAGACTCAAACAAGAAAAACATGCTTGCAAGCGTTTGTATAGACAGGAATAACTCTTAAACTAATTACCCGAAAATTAATACTACTAACTACCAGAATTATATACTAAACTACTAGAATTAATACTATTAAACCAGAATTTTAGTTAACCTAAGTACCTGAAGTCTAACACTATACAATTTTAGCCCTCCCCTTAAATGTGCTATGCCTATGTGTTATCATCCAATACTAACCACTAAGTCAACTTGAACTGTGGTCCATCAAAAGGTTTCCTTGGTAATAAGGTCAGTTCATTGTGGTCTGTGTGAATTTTCTCCACACTTATGGATCTTCTTCTCTAACAATCTCTTATAAATGGTGGCGTATCTCGATTGTGCTTAGTCTTGGAATGCTACACGGGTTCTTCTTAATGCAAATTGTGCCTTTCATTATCAAATTGGGGTTTGGGGGGGGGATTTTTTTGGTATTTCATGGAAATTGAAACCCATAGTTATATGTAGTGAGTTGATTTTTGAAACCACAATACTTTTCAACAGCATTTGCAGCAGCTACATATTCAGCTTCGTTGTAGATAGTAGCCATAAGGTCTGTTTTGTTTTTTTCTTTGCATTTGCCATGAATTGATAAGAATAAAGTCTTTGTTTTCAAGAAATTGACACTCACTGTCAGAGAATGCTTCCAGGTCCAAAAGGTTGATTTCTCTAGGATTCATAAGCCCAAAATTGGTTTTGCCATTAGGTACTTACAATTATTATTCACTTAGCATTGAGATTGATTATGTCTTGGGACTGTGACCTGAAAAAATACGAGAACAAAACACATACTGCATACATTATTATCCGGCTAGGAGGCACGGTTAAATACATGATGAGAACCTATCATGGATCTGTAATAAGGTGCACATCCACATCATAAACAGCTTCTCCCATCTTTTGTTAATGCCCACTTTGGTATCCTGGGGTGTTTGCTGGTTGCGTGCACAGGGTCAAGATCAAAATGGTCTGGTGGTGGAGACGCCGCGTCAGTAGGGGAGGCAAGGTGATATGAAGATTTTTTGCCTGTGTTTTGTTGTTATTTTTTTGACTTTTATTCCTAAGAAAAAGAAAAACAAATGTGCCGTAGTTTAGCCCAGAGTTCCTATCTGAATGGGATTATCTGCTTTGTCATCGCATAAGGCTTCGCAATAACGCTTCATCCACACCCAAGACTTTTTGGGTTAGTTTAGAATTGGTTAGATAGAAGAGAGTTAGATACAAAAAAAAAAAAAAACTAAAAAAAAAAAAACAAAAAAAAAAAAATGATTATATCTCATCTAACATACCCACTTATTTCTTAAACCAGAAATGTGGTATGGATTTCCTTTTTGTCTTTTTAAATAAATAAAGTAATCTGTCAATCGTACCCCTTTTGTATCCATGCTTTCTCTAGGAATGTTGGAATAGGTAGCTTTAGTTAAGAGTTAGTTAGCAAGTAGCATTTAAAGTTTTTTTAGTATTTAAGTTAAGTATAGTAGTTATCAAGTAGCAAAAGTTTAGTAAGCCATCCAAGCTCTCTTCTCCTAGGAGCTTTGATGCATTCCATACAAAGCATTTTTGGACCCCAACTTTATATACCTTTTTTGGGGTGTTGTTGATCAGGATCAACAAGCCAGGAGGAGCAGGTTTTGGCGGGTTGTTGTTGTTTTATATGTTCTTGATTGGTGAGAGACATTATACCTCCTCATCTTTAGTGCCATAACAGAAAGAAAAGTGGCACCTTCTTTTTACCTTTTAACTCACTTTTTTTCTATTTTTCATCCATTTGGTTATACATTGAACACTTAATTGATGGCCAAAGGCTTCTAAAAAATTCTAACTAATTAATAACCGGTGTTGATGGAGGGATGAGCATTGGTGAGATTGGGATGAGATGAGATGTTGATAGATTGGATGATGATATATTAGTAGCTTGGATGGGGGAATAGCTTCTATTCGTGCCACTATGAGCTAACAAAAAAAACCTCATCATACTCAATACTTTTCCTGCGTTTGTGTACCCCTTGGGCCACACCAATCTTGCCTTATTTTGACAACCAATCCTCTTTCATCTCTTTTATATCTAAAGAACCCATACTTGTAGGTGTCTAGCTTAAACTGGTGTGTAACAATTCCTCTTCATGGCTTGTTTTTCTTTTGTTGAACACAATCTTTGTCTTCTTTGTAGAGCTTTAGAAAGAAAATATTTTAGGTTCTCCTGGTGATAGAGAAACCAGGCAAATAAAACAATGTTGTTTGATTCTTTGTGATTGTTTTGTGTTCTTTGTACTTTTGAATTTCAAGCTGTGGGAAAGTGGGAAGGTGAATGAAAAATTTGGAAAAGTGCTATGCGCTCAATGATTTTTGACTTGCACTTTTTGCTTCCTAGTTTGCTAGCTGGCTTAGGATCACCAAAGGAATTTTTGACCCTTTTTGGCTGCTTCCGTGTATTATTGTGAATTCCTAAAGTAGGTGTAGGACTGACTTCAATTTATTCTGTTAGTAGGCTTATTGTTGAAGTTAGGTTTATAACACCCTCTTCATCATAAGATTGCCCTCATCAAAAATTCCTGGCTCAGACTTGTGTGAATAAAGATTTTTCCGAGCAGGCGAGCTCTCCAAGCTCTTGGCATGGATATAGGGTTGAATCATCAGGATTCAATCAAAACTACAGTAGTATTTAACTGACTCAAATACCAAAGTAATTAACTGTAGGGCGAGTGAGAGTAACTAGTAGATGGTTATTTATTTTCAGGGTGGGATACTTTCCTAAATGCTGTTTAAAGCATTTCTTTCAGAAACTCTCTTCTTTAAAAGTAGAATCTTAGGATTATCTTCTGGAAATCAAATTTTCAGTGTCAGTTAAGAAAGTTAGAGGAAAGTAGAGAAAAAGTAGAAAGAAACCTTCTTCTCTTGTGTTGAGGGTTTCTGTCAAGTTCTCCTCTTTCTTTGAATTTGTGGAAGATTTTCCTGTGATTCAGCTTTTTTCTTCAGTAGCTTCACAAGTTTTGATAGGCACAATGGCACTACATCAATAAGATCTACATCTCATTCTTTCCTCAGAAGCATTTTTAGGAATTTGGAAGTAGTGTGGTGAAGTGTACCCAAAGTACCTTGGCACTTGTTATTATAGCCTTCTGAAGCGCCTTGCCTTTGGCCTGTATGTGGGTTTAGGTTAGTTTTTTTTTGGTTTTTTTTTTTTTAGCTCTTGATTTTCCAAAGATACAGGAATTAAAATAATAATATAGTTCATAGAATAGAGTAGTGTAAGTTAAATCAATATCAGCCATCCTATCTATACCCTATTAACTCCTTGACATTGAGTTTATCTTCAAGGGAATAATTGACATGCAGAGAATTTATTCTACTCTTTTGGTTACCTAAATTAATAAAACACTTTTAGGCCTTTGCTATTTAGGAGAGTAACCAACTAAGAATCCCCATCAGATTTTCCATCAAACTTTTCCAGCACAACTAAGAGTATCTAAAATTGTTTAACATGATCCCAAAAGGTCTTATTGTTGCTGAATAATTGGTTTGTGGCCCAAACAAAAGTCTTCCATAAGGGTTTTGTTTTGAGGTTTAGTCATCTCTACCCTATTTAAAAAAATATTAGCAAGTAGTACTAACTGCTTCGTCTGCCCAAAAAGGTAGTTGGTAAGAGTGAGTCTGCTTTTAGCATCTAGGTCTTGCAAGCCTTAATTAGGGTCATTGTCATTCTTTCTAGCAACCCCTTTTGTTTTGTGGGGAGTTTTGGCATTGCTATACTCTTGTGTTATTCCTTTTGTTTCCACAAATTTCAACAAGCATATCTCTATTTCTTAAATTCGGCGTGCCCATTATCTGATCTAATGATTTTATTTATAACCCTTATGACTAAAGCTGTGGGTTTGGGGTTTCAATTATGCCCTAATGAAGTTTGAAGAAAAGGAAGAGAATGCCACTTAGTTCCATCCTTCCTTAGAGGTTTTTCAAAAAGAATCAATACTAACTAAATCTGTGGGGGTACAATCATCAGTAAGTACCAAGGCAATAACTTGCCTTATTACATGATTAATGCTTTTTACAAAAGTAAGACCAAAAAGATTCTTATGCAAGGTGCTGTTGTAATGGCTCAGTGATTAATCTTTCTAATTTTGGCCTTGCAGGTGGCCTCCTGATACGCGTTTCTTAGTATAGTATATATATATATATTTATTTATAAATATTATATATATTTTTATATATATATATATATATATATATATATATTATATATAATTACTATGGAAAATATACCAATTTACCTTGAGGACAAAGGTTATGTGTAAGGAAAACTCTTCAAAATATATATAATATAATATAATACGTATCTTTAACCGGGAAGTATGCTTTCCCGGGTCGTTTCCCCAACGACTTGTGAAATTAAACCACGTCTTAGTTTGGATTATGATTGGAATGAGAGAAAAGTTTTATTTGATTTTCTACTTCTACAAACTAAAAGAAACAATAAAAAACTAGCAATTAAAAACAATTAAAACAATTAACGGGAAACAAATAAAACGCGACAATAAAGCAAATTAAGTTAAAATAATTCTTTTAAAATGAACAAAAATTTCCTAAAACCTAAAATAAGTCTAAATAAAATTTTAAGAAAAAGAAAATTATTTTTTTTGATTATTTTTGAATTTATTATGAATTAAAACTATTTTAATCTAATTAATTCTAAAAAATAGCAAATTAAGCCGCTATTAATTAAAAATTAAGAAAATTGTTTTTTTTTTTAACTTAGAAAAGTCCTAAATATTATAAAATAACACTAAGAAAACTATTTTTACTATTTTTATATTAAATTCCTTATTTTTAAAATTAAAATTAAAAAGCTTAAAAATGAAAATGAAAATCTAAAAGTGTTGTTGAAACATGATTTTTTGAATTGTAAACCTAAAATATTTAATTAATGCTTAAAAAAAAACTATTTTTTTGTAATTTTCTGAAACTTTTTTCTATTTTTAAAGATTTCTCAAAAATTAAATCCTAAAGAAAAATGATTAAAAATAATAAACTTAATTTGAAAAAAATGTGGAGAAAAAATTCAAGCGGGGAAAATCCTAAATGCTAACAGGGACTTAAGAAAAATAAGAATATGAAAAAGTAAACAAAAATATAGCCCTCTAAATAAGTTTATAATAAGAACAGGCTCTTTATTATTAAAAAGGGAAAAAAAGAAAAAAAGAAACAAGTACATATATTAAAATGAAAAAGAAGGGATGATGGAAATGAGCTATTGAAGAAAAGTTGGGTTTATTTTATTAATTTTAAATCGATGTATGTTGTGTCTTGAGGGTCTTGGGTTCGAATCTGGGCAAAAACCCTTTTTATTTTTTTATTTTTTCTCAAATTTAAATGCTGTGAACTGATTAAAGGACACTATTCTTGAACACTTTTAATAAAAAGAGCTTAAGCTCAAATTCAAAAATAAGCTCTAAAAGAGCTTTTGAAATGACTGATATTAGAAAGTGAGGTTTTAAGCTCACTTTTGCTTGTTTGGACTTTAAGCCTTGCACAATTCTTATTTTGAGCTCAAATTAAAAACCAAAAGTTGTTCTAGGTAGCTTATGATGTATATAATCTAATCTTAACAAGCTAGAATCCTAACTAACACTTAATCCTAACTAAATCTTAATGATCAATCCCCATTGAAAACTTCAGAAGTAAGGCACAAAACTATTCAAAAATTCAAATAGGTAATAAGCTCAATAGTGAGAATAGAGGTTGAGTTAAGAGAACTAAACAATCCTACTTTATAAGCTATAAATTTTAATCATAAAAACAACAATTATATGCTAAGAAATCAAATTTTAAAACTCTAAGCTAATACTACTGTTTTTGGTCTTTTTGGATTTTTGATGAACTTTAAAAAAAGCAAATTTACCTAATTGATTAAGCTAGAAATAACAAAACTTAAGTCCTTAAATCTATACGAGGTACGTCTATCCTATTAAGCTCTTGAATTTTGCTTTAAACCTAAATCCCGAGAAGAAACTTAAGTTTAAAATTAAAGCTTTTTTAAAAGGGACAACAATAGGTAACTATGATTACCACTGCATGATGAAATGACCAAATGCTCAAAATCTCAAAGTGCGGATACAAAATGGTTTCTATTGCACTTGACACACTCACTAGGAGTGTTTAAGCACAAAACAAACAAAATCCAAGCCTTAGCAGGCTTAGATCAAATTTTCACAAGTAAATAAAAGGGGGGAAAAAGGTACCCTGGTGCTGGCACACTCAAATTATGCCCTAACTCTTAGCATTTTGGAATCTAATACTTGAAAATTGATTTACTACTAATTTGAAATGCAAATAAAGTTAACTCAAGGAAAATGCACAGTCAAATTGCTTAAATCCAAACACCCCTTTATTCTACTGACAGAATTGATAGAGCTTATGAAATGAAAATCTATCTAGCAAAACTTTATTACCAGATTTTACTTAGCTTATATCAACCCTAATAAACATAAATCAATAATCACTTAAGCTAAAATCAAGATCTACAACTTAGGAACCCGATTAACCTTTCAATTCTAATCCGATAAATAAAAAAAAAAACCACGAAACAAGAAAAAGAAGGAGGAGAGAGAGAGAGACGAAATAGAGGAGAGAAGAGAGAGGGTTGACGGATGAGAATAAGAAAAAAGTTTTTTTAAGAAAATGGAAAAAAAACTAGATATTGTCTAATTGAAAATATTATATATATTTAGAAATATTTAGAAAAAATATCTAAATATATATATACCACTACAACAATTTAATGTGCACGCGCGGGATATATTAACTAGGACCCGGGCTCGGTTTTTGTTTGGGAATTAAACCGAAACATATACAATCTTAGTTTCAAACTATCGAGCCGATTCCAGATATTTATCCTGTGTTTTAACATCATTAACTAAATTATTAAAGGGACGCCCGAGCTCCATCGTTGTAGAGCAGCTCCTGTAAGTTTTAGAGTGACCCGGACGAAGCAGCTTCTTGTTTGACCCTCATAAATGAGGTTATAACAATCTCCCGAAGTGAGGTCTTGAACACGGGAGAGAACCGGAGCTTCCTTTTATTGGACCTCAATAAATTTGAGGGTCCCACTAACAATCTCCCGACCGATCGAAGGGAAGTGTGAGTTCATTGATGGACAATCCTACATGGAATTAGTGAGGATTGTTTTGTCGTTTTTTTTAAGCTTGAGTGTTCTTGGGTCTTTATCTCGGTTATTTGTTTGTTATTTTGTTGGCTTGTTCCTTCATTGCTTATTTTTTGCGATCTTTTCCTTGGCAATTTGAGCCTTTTTTTGTCATTGTCTTTATCGTCTTTTTTTTGCCATCTTGCGATCTTTTGTGTTCATTGACAGCATGCTCTACTTTTGCCATTATCTTGAGAAAGCTTCAAATCAGAGTGTTTTAGCGGAAAAGTCTCGAAATGGGGAAGGAAAATAGTCTTTGTCTTTCTAATCTTGAGATTTCTAGATTAGTATTGTGCTTCGAAAGATTTGAGCAATTTGAATTGGGATTTGAGGTTTTGGATGATTGAGTTGAGGGGGTTTTTTTGCCGGTATCTTCTGGCCGTTTACCTCGTCTTTTTGTGACCTTTGCTGTTTCTGCAAGAGTTTGTTTACGTTAGTGCATTTATATAGTGATAATTAATTTTAATAAACGAGGGAAAGGAGGAGGAGGGGGAAAAGGGGGGGGGGGGGAAAAATTGATTTGTATTTGAATATGTTGTGAGAAAATACAAAATACGACGTGTGAAGTCACTCGTTTTTTTTTTTTTTTTTTTTATTATTATAGAGTTTTTGTAAACAGCGAAGCTAATAGAGGAAGTGTCATGTTGGTTTTTTTTTTTATCAAATTCATCAAACCGGTTTTTTTAATTCATTTTACGGACCAAATCGATATCAAGTTGTCACAAGTTTTTATTCATATAGAATCTCGCCAAGTCACCTACCCGCAGTGTTGTTGTTTGATGATGACACTGGAAGGATTTCCATTCGTCTTTGTGTATACTTAAGGAGTATCATTGAATGTTAATGGCCAAATATCTCTATATATTGCGTAGAACTCTTGTTAACTGCTTGTGAAACTGATTGATGTTCAACAAAGTGTTTTTTGAAATGGAATGTGGGTCCTAACGAGATGTTTAATTATCTCTTGGCTCTAGACTCGATTAGTGCATTTTGGTTTTTTTGTACTCGGAGGCTGGAGCAGTTTAAAATGGAAAGCCAGTTTTTGCCACCTATTCATATCAACGATCTCGGAATGAGATGCAATAGATAACGTGTGTATTCTCCGTGGACAAATGAGACAAGTTTCTTTTGAGAGAAACCCGAATGGCTGGGAAGGGTTTTTTTTTTAAGGTGCATTGCATCACTGGGCCATGATGTGTTTTCAATACCAGCAAGCAATCATCTTGTGTTCTGATAGATTATGTATTGACCCGGTTTTGCCTTCTGTTGTGTGGAGGCTTCTTTCTTTAGACCCTTTCTCCATACATTTTCTTTTTAATTCTCAACGCCTTCAATGCTTACCAAGACGTCATTACTAACACCTTGTTGTGATTGTTCCAGTGTTAACTCAATCTTAGTCGGCATTATTCCCATTTACATTCATCTCCAATCATACCTAAGGACTGCTATTTCTAACTTTGGATTATCCTTGGGTTAGGGTAGATCTCCGGTTCGGGTTGGATCATAGGATTGAATTCTAACCCTAAACCACATATGACTTCAGAATCGTCGTGGTCCGTGAAAATTAAGATGTGTTGGGTTATAGGATCGAACCATCATAACTTTTCTTTTAGACATTGAGTCGAATAGATCATATTTTATAGATATCATATTCTCCCCCTTATTTTTAATTAAAAACACTTAGTTTTTGAAATACCTTGTGATTAAAATATGTCTTGAAAAATATGTGGGAAGAAAATATTTGGTCCAGCATGATGGTTAGGGACATTTTGATAATTTTGAAATACTTAAGATATGGTCGTTGTTATGATGTATCCAGACATTAAAACTTTTGTTTTTTCGAAAAACTCCCCCTCAAAAATAGAACCACTTGAGAAATTGTTGTCTTTTGAAACATGTGAGGGGGTGGAGTGAGTTGATACACACAATTTTGATAAAAGATTATGATTTGTATAAGAGATAATTCTTATTGAAAAAATTGTGTTCAACTTATTTGAAAAAACCATATGGTAGAGGACTTCTCTTCTAACTGTAAGGGTAAGCTCATGAAACGTACACTTCTTGTTCATGAGCTAAAAACATTGAATGTCTTGTAAGAACAGCTCCAAGACCGTAGAAACGTTAATTTTCTCGTTGTGAGGATTAGTTATCATCCTTCCTTTATTTGCGAAGAGTCCGGGTTATTGTACTGACATTTGCACATAAGCATTAGAAAATTAGAAATGACATGTTTTGAAAAACTATTGAAAAAAACTCTTGTCTCGAACTTCATTTAACACCCGTCTGTCAATATTAATCGACATTTCTAAGCTCGGTAAAATGTTTTATCGATTCCAAGAGACATGTCGAGAAGAATCTTTTTGAAATTTTTGATTTTCTGATTTAGTATATATTTACCTGTTGTCCTCAGCATTGATATATGATGGTGGAATAGTAATTCCAACTCTTGTCTTGATGTAGCTGTCTGTTTGCTAGAGGAACACTTTTGGAACAGCTTTGAACTTGTCGGTTCATTGCTGTGGTCTTGAATTTCGAGTTCTGAACGGTTATGATCAGAAGTCATTGCATGACTGAAGACCGAGGCTTGATCTGCTGCGATCAAACGTCTTTTGAACATTAAGGAACGGGGCCTGAAGTGTTATTTTCAGCAGACACAATTTGACATTGACGACCGAGGCTTGAACTGCTTGTGTTCAAACGTCATTTGTGATCATCAGATCAAAATTCCTTGAAGCCTGTTTTTGAGATTATTTTTCTTTTTCGCAACCAAACTCTTGAGTCTTCCTCTGTAGGATTGAAAACGATGTACCTGTAAGATAAGAGAGTACCTGCATGACATGATAAGGCCTTTGTTCGCTTTTATTATTGTGTTAGGGATATCTGCATTTGAACATTTGGGGGGGTTCACTTTCAACCTTTGTTGTGCTAGAGGCGAAATGTTCTTTCCTGTTGGAAACCCATCTAAGACAAAACAGTCTTGAGAATTCTACCCGTTTGGTTGCCACCTAAGACTGATTAGGACTTGTGTTTTTCTCTATGCACAGTGGTAAGTCTTGTTGATTGAAAAAACCTATGTCCTCTTTGGGATCTGTCTTTTAGGTTTGTTGAACCTTTTTGCTCTACGGGTTTGTTTCTGTTTGTTGTTTATTGGATGGAAACCTTAGCAAGCGAGTTGACTTCTTTTACGAATTTTATTACACAAGCGTCATGAATTGGCATTAAAGGACCACATTTCTCGTCCAGCTGTGCTTTGTGATCTAGCAGAAGGCATCACACTAGGTTCTGAATTCCTACTGCTTTCATGTGTCTTTTTCTTAGCTTCCTCTAGGTAGTGATTATGAACAATGTCGTTTGAGCTATACCTAGATGAGCTTGGTGCAATCATGTGATGAGGTTTTGCAGGGGCAGATTCTCTTCCCTTAGGCAAATGATGTGTAGTGACTGGTTTTGACAAGTCGTTGTTCACATCAACTTGGGAGGCAAACCGTGGTTTTGAAATTCTAGGTCTTTCAGACTTAAACGCAGTCGGTTGTCTAACAACTGATTGGTTTCTACGTGGTTGTAAAGCCGGTTTCCCTAAGATTGACGATTTTGCAAACTTAGTATTCACACTATTTCCTGTTAATTTCCTTAACTCATTTTTTAATGCTGCAATTGCAAACCCTTTTTCCTGAAGTTGAGCTTTGAATTTATCATTATTTGCAATCAAAGAAGTTGTGTGTTCTATGTTCTTAGCTCTCGTTGTCTTGATAGAATCAAACATTTCTTTGTAATGCCTTTTCAAAGTCTCATTTTCCTTGAGTAACTTAGCCACTTTATGTTCCAATTCGATGTTTATTGTTTCAATTACATCTATGTCATGTTTAACCTTGGCTTCATTACTTTTTACTTTCAAAAATTGACCTTGTTGCCCTTCTTTTAAAACTTGATTTTGATATTTAAGTTCAAGATTAACACAATGTGCTTCCATTCTTGAAAAATCTTTTTGAAATTGGGCAACAGTCTTTTTGAGACATACATTTTCAGACTCGAGTAATTGATCTGAGAGTTCAGTTGTCATGTTATCAGTTAATTTAGCAGGTAAAGGACGTATGTCATGACATTGTTTAGCATTCTGGTCAACCTCTCCTTCATTATTGAATTCAGGTTGCTCAGTATGCTGTTGTCCTGTAGCAAAGATATTGATTTCAGCAGTCGTTTGTACCTCAGCCATTGGCTCTTCATTATATATGGGTCTGATATCTGCATCATCAACATGTGCATCATTCCCTGATCTGCTGCTTGTATCCTGCTCTTGTGATTCTGTCCCATTGCTTTCAATGATAACTAAACTAGCATCCAATGCTTTACTCGAATCAACCTTTTCCTCTGTTGTCTGCATCAGTCTTTCATTCACCCTGCTGTCATACTCCATTTTATGCAACGCTCTTTTCTCAATCAACTTTTTAACATAATCCATGTTTTGGATCAGTGTATCACGGAATTCTGGAATATCGAGTCGAGTGTATTCTAGAAAGTAGTTTCGTGTCATTACAATATATTCATCATTTAAATAGATCTGTGAGTTGATGAACATTTGAAACTGTGTCTCGAGTACTTTAAAAGAAGCCATGGATCCAATCTCTTGAAATTCTTTGTTGTCAAGTTGCTTTTCTAGTTGATCCACGTTTAGGAACATCGTGCCTGTGAAAGTCTCTAGATCTTGACAAAAAAGTGTCGTAAATGCGCGTTTGAATCCATCCTCGGTTCGACTTCCTTTTAAGTCGTTGTTTAAAAGACGCTTGAGGTGTGAATGAAGTTGTCGAAAAGATACCATGCAACTTTCTTTTGATTTGTCTTGACTTAGTTGCATTTGTTGTTCTTCTGATTCTGAACACGAAGATAAGGTATCTTTCTTTTCCATTTTATCGTGAATTATGAAGTGTAAAAGATTTGTTGGATCTTTAGTGGATATGATGTGATTGATGTTGTGGTTTTGAATACAATAGACGTTCACGGGATTTTACAAGTCTATGATTAGAACCGATAAAAATATGTGATTGAGGTTTGTGGTTTGTAAGTCAATTCACGTTCAACGGGATTTTACACGTCTAGGATTAAAGACTGATAAATGAATTAACAGTATTTTAACAAAATCAATAGAAAACCGAGAATGATTTTCTTCGGAATCAGCGGCCAATGATTTAATTGTATAAAAACAGATAATTTTCTGGCTAGGGTTACAGCAGATTGTTTAAATAGGCTCACCAAACTGAAACGGGCCTAAAAATACAGATGGGCCGTGAGCTAGAACAAAAGCAGGTGTAACACAAATTCCAAAAAACTAAAAAATGTCAATAAATCATAGTAAATGATGGTTTTGAGCCTCCAAAAATCCTTAACTAGCTAAAGGGTGGATACAGCGTGATCTGTCACGTTTTTCTCTTCGATTTGAGAGGTCACGGGCCTGAAACGGACTTACGGATCAAAAGTTATGGCTGTTTTACTGAAACCCTTTTCTTCACACAAGATTTCTAGACAAAACGCAGTGCCTTTTGAATCAAAACGCAATGAACTTTATCAAAACGCAGTGGTTGAGATTTGGTCAAAACGCAATGGTTGAGATTTGGTCAAAACGCAATGAAATTTATCAAAACGCAGTGGTTGAGATTTGGTCAAAACGCAATGCTCAAAACGCAATGGTCAAAACGCAATGGTCAAAACGCAATGCTCAAAACGCAGTCAATGATAAGGATCAAAATATCCAAAAGCACCATAAAAAAAATTCGAAATAGGGTTTTGATTATTTTAATATTTTAAAATTTCTTCTAACCAAAACGCAATGATTGCGTTTTGAACCTGTTTAATAAAAAAATCAAAACGCAACAAGAAGAAAATCAAAACGCAACAAGAAGAAAATCAAAACGCAACAAGAAAAAGTCAAAACGCAACATAGAATTTTCGAGAGATCAAAACGCAACGACGAAGAATACGACTTTTACACCAAAAAATCGCCCATAACTCCCTTTTTGACCTCTTAAACTTGAATTTCTCTTGCACAATTAGCTACCTATGCCTAGATCTTGCTAAGAACATCAACATTCCACATCTAAGCACAAAAATTCGGGTTGATTTTTTCTATGACTTATTTTTATTGACCACGAATTTTGATCTTTTGAACCACACGAATCAACCACGAATCCACACGTAGCTCTGATGCCAATTGTAGGATCCCGTTAACACTTCACTTCATACAATCGATCACGAAATCGGAACTAGAAATGAGAAAGAGAGAGTTGTTCTAGAGAGAGAAAGTAGAGAGAGAATTGAGAGAGAAAAGAGAAAAGATATTATTAGATATTTTGAACAACTTACTCTTTTCTAAATAGAAAAGAGTTTATATACCCCGTCGCGTTAAATGACGCGCGGGATATTTAACTAGGACCCGGGCTCGGGTTTTGCTTGGGATTAAACCCAAAACATATACAATATTAGATTATCTATCGAGCCCGATTCCCTATATTATCCTATTACAACATTAACTAATTAAAGACCGAAGCTCCATCGTAGAGTAACCAAACTTCCTTGTTCGACTCAATAAATTGAGGCTAACAAAATATTAGCTCAATATAACCGTTATACGAAAATTTTACTCGCACAAGATAATGACATCAACTCAAAATTGTAGTCGTACTCCATACTTATAAAAAGTAGTATCCGTTCCTCTTTTCTTGTCATCACGCTGACTACTAAAGAATAAAACAACCAGCCCACAATTTTTTTTTTGTTAAAAACTCTTCAGGCCCAAAACTTTTAACACAAATTGGCCTAAATAACACAGACAACCTAAAATACTCAAGATAAATAATGCACACTCTTATACACAACCCTAAACCCAAAACTTATTCACATACAAAACGCCTCTTTTTCTAACACACTCAAATCTCCTCTTATCTCTCTATCTTTCTTGAAAAATCACAACGACAACAACCTACTTCAATATTACTCGTACGCACAACAACTAGACTCAAAAACCACAGCATTTCTTTTTTCCCAAAATATTTATTTCCAAACTTTAAGCTTTGATTATCTGATTTGGTTCGAATCTCACAAAGACTACAAGATATGAGAGCTTGAAAATCTTTAAAGGTAGGTTTTTTTTATATCTTGTTGTTTGTTCTTAAAAAACAAAACAATATCAATGAAGAGATGTTTAAACACGAAAAATCTTTTAAAGATTTGTGTTTTTCATGAACAAATCTGAGATCTTTTGATTTTCCTTTTCGTTTATGAATCGAAACAAAAACTGAGACACAACAATTTTGTTGTTGTTCTTGGCTTGTGGGTCGAATATTTAACAAATGAAGCTTTGCTTTAAAATAGATCTATGATGATTCTTGGTTTTTCTTGGATGGTTAAGAACTATAAGTTCGAAATCTCTTTTAAGAGGTATGAAAGAAAAACAAAACTGAGATCAAACTTTCTTTTAGCTTTGAGTTCGAATCTAAAAACTTTGTTTTCGAAAATTTATGAAGCTATGTCTTCAACAGGTTGCATGTAATGTTATGATATTAGATCTGTGATGATAAAGATCTTTTCTTTTCTGATTAGGATTAAAGATGTATAGTTTTATTTTGTAAAATGGTTAGATCGGTTGTCTTGTTCGGTGAGCTCGTTCGGTCAACTCGTTCGGTGAGCTAGATCGATTGACTTGTTCGGTGAGCTCGTTCGATGAGCTAGATCGGTTGTATGGTTCTCCTGAGTTAGATCGGTGTATGGTTTGGATATAACCGATTGTCAAGGTTTACCTGAGCAATTCAAACCCAAGGTTCGCTTGGGTGAATTTGTGGTTCGCCTACTAGAAACTATACTGAAAAAAATGTGTGAATCTAAAAACGCGTTGACTGCAATACTATCAAACTTGTTCCAAAAAAAATGATTGTAAAATGTTGTACAGAAAAGGTGTATATGGAAAACGTGTTTTAAAAGAAGAAAAAATAACCGTTTTTGACCGTTGACCAGAAAAATATTCAGTTTGACTAGAAAAATTTGACCTAAAAATCAATAATCAACAAATTTGACATTAATAATCAGAAACTGTATTAAGCAACTAGAAACTAATAGGAATGAATAAGCACTCTAATAAGCTCCAAATCGACAGAATAAGCTCAATAAGCACTCAAAAATAAGGTGATAAGCACAAATAAGCAGAAATAAGCAAAATCGCAATCTCACAAACACAATCAAACACTAAAATAAGCACTAATCCGCAATCATTGGATCTTGATACCACATATTGAATATAAGATCTTGATTGATGATTAGTGTGTGAAGATCAAGGTGTAATTAGTGTGTGTGTTTAGAGAGAGAATTACCTAACTTGCCTTTTGATTAAATGAAGTTGTTACATCTAACCATGGCATAAATTACTATTTATAGCCCTTGGTTAGCTTGTGACTAAACTTCCTTACTTAACATGATTTAGTCCCTGCACTTTATAATAGTGCTTATAAGTAGAACATTTCTTTATTTCTAACAGGCAGTATTAAAAATTTCTCGGACAACAAAGGCAGTACAAACATATTCAAACAGTATTAAATCCTCGAACAATAATAACCTTTAACCTTTTACGCTCAAGCAGTACTAACATGTATAAGGCAATCTTGTGCACTTTCAGCGTATTAGTACTAACTGAGTAACACTAGCAATATTAAAATTACCTTAGCATCATTTATACAAACTACGTCCAAACCAATGCTACCTGATGTAAAAACTCAGTCCATCCAAATTCTACTTTGGCCCCCATCATCAAAAATTTTTTTCCATGTAAGCAAATTCCATTCAGTGCCATGTCACGTTGCATATAACCATCCCATGTCACCACCCCAATAAACTTCATTTAAACCAATGGCCCAATTACAACCAGTTAGCAAATAACCCATGGATCTGACCCATTATGGCTTAGCAGCCAATTAAAATTAACCTCCCAATATCCTTTATACAGCGAATGAATTAATTTAAACCGTAATGAACCAAAACACTTATACCTTTGACGTGGAGCCAATCAAAAGCATTCAATTTAATTCAAACAACCTACAAGCAACCTGTTCATGTACTCTTATGTGACAAGAATAAGTCGTACGCATTCGTCCCAACAGCAGTAGTAAAACTAAACAATTTGCAACACTTTTTCTGTCACAAGACTGTCACCAATCTGTCACTAAACAGGTTCTCCTTCCTCTCATTCAGTTAGTGTCACATTATCCATCACTAATATGTCGCTAAGCTGTTGCAAATCAGATTGCTCCTTCCTCCCATGGCAATTTGTGACACTTATTCTATCGCCATTCTGTTTCTACGTTGTTGCTAAGCTTGGCAGTACAAAAATAAAGGTAGCAGTACTAAATATTGTTCGAGCACAATAAAGGAGCAGTACTAACTAACGAATAAAGCTGGCAGTATTAATATTATTTGTTCAATATCACACCAACAAAACAAATTTGCACAACCTGTTGAATCGAAACCTTTTAACACAGTCGACTTAGCTTCGAACCAAACTGTGACAACACTTGTAGCAGTATTAAAATGACAACGAGCAGTAGTAACTTACCTGTTGCTTCTTTGTTGTCGTGAATATCTATTGCTTCAATAACATGTCATGACTAATCCATGATACAAACCTGTTAACCACCTGCTACTATAACCTCTCAACAAAGCATCGTTATCAAAAGATCATATGTGGAGAATTGTTAAGAGCATCAATCATGTGCACTTGCTACCCTTTCCATCTCTACTAGGTTCATCATTGATCAAGAGATCAACTCATAAAAGCCAGTAGAGACACCTTATAATTCTTTAATGCCTGACTTTATCTTGCCATTCGAATTAGGGTTTGGGAGAAACATATGTAAAATCCATCATCTTTGTCAGTATCAAAAACACCTTGTGAGCACGAATCAATCAAATCACCAGGCTTCTTTTCTTCATGAACACGATATCAACATAACCTTGTGATCCTAGATCGAGAGCCACCAGGCTTTGATACCAATTGTTGATCCTATAGATCATTGTAGCTCTAGTTTGTTAAGAGCTAATCTAGGATAATGATAACATAGGCGAAATATTCAAACATAGAATCAATATTATCATAACAAGGTTTTACCAAACATTCACCACAGCCCCAATATTATTTGATCAAGATAATACAGTTACATTAATGAACTGTAACAAGAATCCTATGATTCTTAAGGCTAAATACTATATAGACGTCTACTACTAATTACATTTTGTGATAGTGTATGTGTTACATTTATCATGCACTTTGGAAATCTTGCGGTCCAACATTTATACTTAAATAAACCTATGAACTCACCAACTTTATGTTGACACTTTTAAGCATGTATTTCTCAGGTCAGTAACTGCATGCTACATGGATAGCATTTTGGAGCATCATATTTGAGTCGTATTTTGTGGTCTCATCACACAGAAGATTTATTACATTACTAATAGACGTTTGGTTATGTACTAAAATCTTTATGTTTATGTTAGTGAACTCTTAAAACATGGTACTTTTTGTAAAACATTGAAATGAAATCAAACATTATCTTTCAAATGACTCATATAGAGGTCGTTCTTTATCTATCTTGTGCTATTATATTATGAAGTAACGCCCTTGGTACTAAGTCTGTCTGCATATATTTTAATGGTGTTACAGTATCAAAGCCACCTAATCATATATAACCTAGATAGGGTTCTTAGCAATTGCTTTTCTTGTCATAAAAATCAAATCTTTATTTTGGTTATGTGGTTGTTTTGGTTAATTCTTGCAATTAGGGTTTTTAGGGTTTTGGTGATTTGATTGGCAACTAGGATTTAATCACCCTTATAATTAGTTAGGGTTTGTATTGTTTTATCAATAATCAGAATACTTGAGTTTTATAACCTTTGAGGGTGTCGATTTAGGGTTAGGTTTATATTGTAGTAATCTCCCATGATAAAACGTACAAATCCCTAATTTATGTTGTCATAATTGCAAAAACAAGGTTCTTGTAATCAATTAGGGTTTAATATTTTAATCACATGAATTTGAAACATTAGGGTTTTCTAAATCCTAAAGTTGTCAACGTTCATGAGTATTAGAGGATATCCAGGATCAAAACAAGGAAACCCTAATTCATAAAAAAATTGAATTCTTGTTCGTAAAATTTTGTTTTACCTTATATGATTTAGTGTTTTAGGTATTTTTGGAAAAGTGTAAACTTTACTAAAAATATGCTAAAACTATATTTGGAAACTTGAAGTTACCAAATTATATCACATGGTAAACAAGATAGCTTAGGGAACAAGACAAGTTGCCTAGGGTTTTCCCAAACCCTAGGTGAGTGGATTTGATGATCCTAGCTAGATGGGATCATGAAAAATCTACTAACATGAATCTTGGTGACCAAGTAAGGTAGTTTCTATAAACTGATGAAAGATTCGATTTTACCTAATTTGGAATCCAGAAGATTCCCAAATATGAAAACTATGGTTTTAAACATAAACGAGGAATTTAGGGAATAAAATTTCTCATTAAAAAATCAAAATAAAATTTTTCTAAAAATTAAATATGGTGACTCATTAAAAAATCAAAATAAAATTTTTCTAAAAATTAAATATGGTGACTTAGGTCTTTTTTTTAATAAGTCACATACTTTTAAATTTTAAAAGGCTTTAAAAAGACCCAAATTATGGTTTGTTAATTTTAAAAGCAAAATTTCCTAAAACTGGCAAGTATAATTAATAAGGTAGAATCATCATTCGTAAAGAATGACATGTTGTATTAGTGTGTAACAATACAGGTGAATCTCATGATTTGCATGTACTATTAGGATAGGTCCTAGTAAATCATAGGTTAAGTGTTTTACATATACTTTATTACATAGTACTTTCCTGCTTTTAATTTAAAATCATGCATGACACGAGCTTGACCATAGACCAAAATATTCACTGCAGGATTGTGATGTAGTAGTAGTTTATATTTTATGCTTTGGATCTAAGGAAAGGTAATTTATTTTTCAAATAGTAGAGTAGCTTTAAATAAATGTAAACCAAGAAGGACATGACACAAGGAAGTCAGTACGAGGTAGAACAACCTAAGGAGCTTGAAGAGAGGGGATATCCAGTGGGATCATGGAGGAATGAAGATCCACCAGGAGCAAGGAGAATCACGGGAGATGCTGAGAAGACACTGAGTCCGAAGAATCCTTCCTTCCTTGTGTCAATGTCATGTCTTAACCTTAGGAGGAGACCCAAGTTGATTCCTAAAGTGGCTCTTGGGACCAACATTAGATAAAGGCTTGGTTGTGTCAAAGTGTTTTATAAAAGTCTAATATGCATGTTATTTGTTAAATAATATGTCAACCGGTATTATTTAGAGACTTAATAAAACTAGGTGTCTCTGCTTAAGTCAAGGGAAAAGGGTGTACTTAAGCATCAGGTCCCTCATAGCGAGTTCATGTAATAAATTATAGTGCGATGAATTAGTTGACCTATCTAAAAAGTATTAGGACGGGTAACCCGAGTTTGGACACTTTTTATTACAAAAGATTTGTTTTAATACCATAACAAATCGTGGTATGAATTCATGCATAATTCATACATAAAACGATTTTTCAGAATGAAATCGTTTTAATATTTGATATAAAAGATAAGACTGGTAAATTTATGTGTTTTGAGAGGTCTTGCCCTATGGTAATCTTAGATCAATGCACCACAAATAATCGTTACACTCTCTTAGGTCAGACCGTATAGGAGCTACGTCATATCGTAATTAGTGGGACATGCTCATATAATAGTAAATAATTATACGGCTAGAAATATGTGAGCCTATGGGGTCACACATGTATACATCGGGGTATTACAATTTATAATGTAATTAATACAATAATAGTAATTATATTAATTATATTAATTTATATTTCACGAAATTGCTTAACGGTCGTTAATTAGTTCGTTAGACAATATAATTAACTAAAGGCTACTAATTAACAAGTAATGGACTTGTTAATTGGATTAAACCCAAAACCATACGGGAAGCCTATATGGGGATGTTTATGGTAAGCAAAGAAAAGGAAAAGAGAGAGTCTAACTTCTTCTCCAAGTTTTGTTTAACCATATAATGTGTTGGGCAACATTGACTAGGATCTCCTTTATGTTTTAACGATGACAAATAAACGTTCGCAACACTTAAAATAACAAAAGATAGCCAAAATCCATAAAATGAGCAGTGCTTCTAGCGCGCTGGTCACGGGGCAACACGTGGCCAGCGCGCTACACTCGAATTTCATTTTACGGAATTTTGTTTGTCGGTTTTCCTCTTACCCGACACATGTGGATCTTTCAATAACGGTATGTACATGATACTTGAGCAATTGGAAACACTCAAAATGATGTTTAGACTTAGAAAGGAGATTAAACGAGTCCTCCTGTTTCCAATAAAACGCCAACTTATGTCATTTATCAAACGCCTCTAGCCAAGGTCAAAACTTCTTTTCTAAACCTAGTATAACCATACTTTCAACATACCATCATAAGAAAGTATTCATTTGACATTAATCCATATTTACATTGTCTCTAATCACGTAACAGGTTTTACTCCCTTATTGGTCAAACTAAGTCAAATGACACCCTAGGATCTCTCTCTCCTCGCGAACGACTCTGATCTTACCGACTCTCTATACTACATGAACGGGTACATTGATATGAGTGTTGGTGAAAGTCTAAAGGACAATGTATACTACAATTAAATTTAAAGCTAGATTTTCACACATCACATATATTTTGTAATTATGATACATCACAATTTCTTGTTTTTACTTTTAAAGTGCTATGATAGATATCTTCTGCTATATGGCTACAAATATATCAAATTCTAATCCTATGTAAATTTAACCCATCTCATCCAGCCTTGCATCTACTATGTTGTGGTTTCTTTATAACTCGTTTTTACTATAATTCTATAATAATCAGAATTTATCTAATGATCTATTGTGATAAATTCGTACGTAGAGATCCAAACAGTCCCTAAAAGAACCATATGTGGATATAATGTTGCATCTTTTTACCGAAAATATCACCAACTGTGTAATAAGTATAGAAAACATGTTGAGCAAACCTCATAACTACTCCTGATGTAAGAGTCATCCATAGTTTTTATGTATGACATTGCGGCCCTCCTTTTTTGCAACCTGCTTATGCAAAGTAAAAGTTTGAAAAATATGCATTACATGTGGCAGAACTTACAGGAAAATATATATGTTGAAAGAAAAAATCTTTTCAACTCATTAGCATACCAAAATAGCTCAGAAAATTGATGACCAAACTCTTGCTACATAACATACTACTATAGAGACCGTACTTAAAGTTTTTATGGGGAAAAATTAATGCAGCGTCACACATACTTGTCCTTTATCTCTTTCCTTTACCATGACCAAAAGGATATCCAAAGGTAGCGTAACTCTGTTATTGACATGTTGATTCAGTATAATGTTAGCTTTCGAGGATGAACAGATTGATATTCTGCTTCAATCTCAAGAGCAATAACTATCTTCCCTATAATTTATGGCTTATCATCTTCAATTCCGATGTGTATGATCTTCCAAAAAAAGACCCGTCCATCTATCTGCTTAAAGAAGTTTCTTTAAAGCTCGAAACTACCGATAAAAGTGAAAAAAAAAGTATCCAAAAAATATCCTACACTACTAAAAGAGCAGCCTCCTCGGCAAAAAAATCCATATCTGTAACCATCTAAGAATCACATATAATCAACTGAATCAATGAGCATACTTGGAGAAAAATTATCAAAAATAACGATAACTTTTAACAAACATGGGCTTAAATAATTAGTTTAGTATTAGTTGGTGCAAGGGTAACTAACCAGGATAGAGTTAATTCAAACAACTCGTCACCAAACATAGCTTTTATGTGAACTCCGTTGATAAATACCATGATGATTCCTGAAGCTACAAAGAAATAATTAATAGATTATCCTTCAACTCCTCTTGATGTAAAAATAGACGTGATTAGCGCAACAACCTAACATGTAATAGATAGTTTGCAATTTTTCAATATATATTAGAATTATGACATTGGGAGGTTTTTATTTCATAATAGAAAAGTAGTTTGTGGTGATTTTTTTTATCATAACTTTCATTGAATTATAAATTAACCGATGGAAGAATATTCACTAAATAATTGACCAAGAGAATTGATGATATCACAATCTAAGCAAATAAGATGAGAAATGAAGAGATTTTTAGAGAGAGAAAGAGTTTGGTTGATACACTTATAGAAAGAGAAAGTTACATGAAATGTATGAAATATATATGAACAAACACCATCTCCCTTGGTAGGAGAGGGTATTTATACTACAATACGGGGCGTTGGTCAACATAAGGACTCCTTATGTTGACCTGGTTAGCTTCCTTTAACCGAACGTTTAACTACGAGCTATGAAATACTATTTTAGAAATGACCGAGTCTTTTCTCGATTCTTAACAATCTCCCCCTAAGGGAGGTTACTCCAAATTACAAAAAACTTAAGCCTATCATTCTGTTAATGTCTTCGATCTTGCTCGTAGTCTTGATTTCATTGATCTTTATCTTGTGTTAATATGTAGTGAGCTTGATCTTGAGCTTGTTCCAACTTGCATTGATAAATATGATCTTGAACTTCTTGAGATCATCACTTTTGCATCATCACTTCAATGTCATCATGTATCTTGTTATCTTGTAAACTTGGTGACTTCTGGATCGATATGCTCACAATTTTCTTTTATCTTGAAAGCTATCAAACACTCTTCCTTGAGATGCTTCATCTTGAACACTTAATGACTTCAAGGAAGACGTTTTGAGTATCAGAGTAGCAAAAGACTTGAGTAACATGTACTTGAGCTTTCATTATGTCTTTACATTGATTGGTCGAGTATGACCATGTGGCAGTGAATCTGACTCGTCATGGACTAGTTGCTTCTACCGTAAGGAAAACTTGCATATATAGGTTAGTGATAAACAACATATATGAACGAAAGTGTCTTTGTCACTTCGTCGAATACGGTTGCAATAACCATGGTTCCTCATTAATCAGTATAAATACTGCATGTGATCAGGTAGAATTCAAAAGAATCTCCTTGACAGGGTTTCGTAGCTGCACTAGCCGTTCTTGTTACCGGAGCGTCTCAAAGCAGAAAACACAGTAAAAGTGAATCGGTAAGTTACTATCTTCCTGATTGAGTCGTCAATTCGTGTTCAGCTTTCCTATGTACAGATACCCTTGTGAGGCTGCCTATGGACATAAGCTTGAAAATTGATTTAAGAAAATCAGTTGACGTGTTAATGAGTAAAGAGTTTTTCTAACACGCCAAGCAGTTTTATCTATTCAAATCCATCCGTCAATTCATATACTAAACTGATATTGTTATTCAGTTGTCACAAGTTTGATTCATATAGAATCACATAAGTCACCTGCAGCAGTGTTTGTTTGATGTTGGCACTGGTAGGATTTACATCGTCATTGTGAATACATAAGTATCACTCTGATGTTCTGGCAATATCACAAGGATAATGCGTAAGACTCTTAGGATATTTCTTGTTTTCACAATGTGAGAAAAACAAGAGAATTTGGATTAGTGTCCTAATGAGATTTATGGATGATCTCTTTTTGGTTCTAGACTCAATAGTGCATTTTTGGTTTAGTAATCAGAGGCTGGAGCAGACTGCCACATTTTCAATACAAACTAACTCGGAGTGAGAAAGTCGATAAAATTGCGTTTAACTCCATAAGAAATGAAACAAGAGTCTTTTGAGAGACCTTGAGTGGCTAGGGAGTGTTATGCATTGCTTCACTGGGTCCATGATGACTATCTTCAATACCAGACAACAACTTAGTGTTTCTGATAGCATATGTATTGACCCGGTTTCCGCCTAAGTGTATGGAGGACTTTTTTCTTTACACCCTTTATCCTTACATTTCCTTTTAATTCTTCAACCCATTCAATGCTTACTGAGACTTCATAACTAACACCTTGTTGGGTTTGTTCCAGTGCTAGCTTTGTCTCAGTCGGCATTATTCCCTTTTTATCACTTTACTCCTTTTTACATGTCATACCTAAGGACTTTCTAATCTATCTATTGGATTGTCCATGGGTGGATCCCTTCGGTTCTGGCTGAATCATGGGACGAATACCTATGCCTAACCACCTTATAACTCCGATAAATTAAGTACATGGTCAGTCTTTTTGGTATTTCCACATCATCCATTAAAACCATTAAAAAACTCAATCAAGATACTTGTGATATAAATATCAAAACTTTTGTACCTCGATAGTTTTACCTCTTTCCAAAATTGCTCCCCCTTAATATGTGCTTCAATATTCAAAAATGTTTAGCACATAAGAGAGACGAGCTGCACTTGAGTTAAATATGATCATATATATTACATTTTAGACTGTTTTTCTCCCCCTCAAAAATAGCATACCATGTGATGTTTTTGAACACAATGGAATAAACTAGCTATTTGAGATATGAAAACACATAGGAGAGAATAATATTAATAGCATGATTTTCTTGAAACAATTTTCTTAGACCCCCCTTAATTTTTGAGAACCTGATATAGTGTTGAGTACACAATTTTGAAAGATTTTGAATTTGTTAAAAAATTCTTGAAAAATTGTACTCGAACACTATATATTAATGAAGTTGCACTACATGTATACAAGATGATTTACGAGACATAACCTGAAACTTACAAAACCGAGAGCGATCGATGTTGTCACTTTGTCCGAAGCAGTAATCTGTGGTCAGTAGCGTCATTCTCCTCTTAGAATTCACTACAAGAAAATAGAGCTTTTAGGACCTTTCTCTAGGACCTTTTTATCACTGGTGTCTTAAAAAATGTTTTATAGAACCAATTCAATTTTGAGTCATATTAGAGTGACTTTTAATAGGACACTTCATACGTGGATCTTATTAAGCTAATTTATAGGACACTTTTTTAGTAAGGTCTCATTATGATATAACATAATAGGGCATTTAATATAAAAGACCTATTATATTACATGTTATGTCGCTTCTTCTGTTTGGTCTTATTAGATTAATTTAACATGACACTTAATATATAGGTCCTATTAGATCTAATTTTATAGGATGCTTACAGTATATAGGTCCCATCAAATCTAATTTGTATAACATGCTTATTCAGCTAGGTATTATTATGATTGAACATAAAAGGTCATTTGAACACAAAATCTTTACAACTCAATGTTTTGATTGTTGTCTATTTTATGTGTGTTAATAAATTAATCTTTAAAAGATGCCGATTTTCAAGTCATTATTAGAGAACACGTCACTTGGTGCACTGGCAATAAGTTTGTGTTATTTTTTTTCTTAAACATAACGTGTTTGTATAACATAGGTCGTGAACATAATGTGGTTGAGCTCAATCATCATTTGGGAACAATAGACGTCGTCACCAAGATTACACATATTACGATAAACTTGCTTCATTCTTTTTTGGGATCAAGCCTATTATACATTTGGATAATTTTACGCAATAATATGCTTTTTGGTTTCAAATCGAGGAAATATGAAATAACAAATATACGTTAATATCACAAGAACACGCCTTTCCTATTATGGAGGCTAAAAATCGTTAATATCACAAGAACACTCCCTATAAAAAGGCCGGAGGACCCCTGGAAGCAGCCTCTCTACCTTCGGGTAGGGGTGAGACTGTTTACATTCCACCTCTTTCATTACCTTGTGGTAGGGGTGAGCATCAGTTCAAAACCGAACCGAACCGAAAACCGAGTTTGGGGAAAAACATGAACCGAAACCGAAGTTTACCGAGAAAAACCGAAACCGAACTGAACCGACAAAAACTGAACTGAATAGATAGTTTAGGCGTATTTTTCTTGGTTTTAACCCGAACCGAACCGAAACCGAAAACTACAAACATACAAAATCGAAAACCGGTCGGTTCGGGCTTGAGTTTGTGATTTTTGGGTATTTCCGATTTTTGATTGGATTTGTCAAACCCTACCTACCCCCCCCCACACATATATATATATATTATATATTTCCTCCTATTCCCCCCCCCCCCCCCACACCCCCCCCCCCCCCCCCCCCCCCCCCAATTCGGATGGGCTTGAGTACTGTTGAATTTTTTAATAAAATCTTTTACTACATCAATATTTATTCCGACGACCAATGTTTACAAAGTCATAAAATTCTTTACTACATAATACAAAAGTCTTGGATATACATAATATTTACTAAATAGATAGTTTAGGCGTATTTTTCTTGGTTTTAACCTGAACCGAACCGAAACCGAAACCGAAAACTACAAACATACAAAACCAAAAACCGGTCGGTTCGGCTTGGTTTGTCGGTTCGGTTCGGTTTTTGATTGCTTTTGCTCAGCCCTACCTTGTGGAGGATGGGATTGAGTATTGTTGATTTTTAATAAAATCTTTACTACATAATATTTATACCAGATCAATGTTACAAAGTCATAATATAATGATGGGGGGGGGGTTCATTACAATAAAATTCATCACCATGAAATATTTAAGCAATATTATCAATAAGTTTATTCTCAAGAAAATTATGTAACATAAATGCATTTGCTTGTTGAATATTTAATTAAACGAGTAACCATCATTGCATCTCGGCTAGTGTTATATAAAATCTTTTAGCTGCTACTATAATTCTTTCCTATCTTCAGTTGAACCAAAGACGTACAAAGATAAATTAACTAAATCTTGTTGGGTTAAAAAATAAATATTAACCATCAAGTTGTGGAAAATACTCAAGTTCCCTCTAAAAATTTGGTTCCTACTTCCCCGCCCAAAATCCCTAAAATCAGCCCACTATGCCTTCTTTTTCTCTTAATTCTCATCCACTAGTCCATTTGTAACTTTATCTTATATCTATCAATATCTGTATGCCATATAACTTATAACCGCCACAAATCTTCAGAGTAATTGAATTGAGTTTTCCAATCTTTATGTTATTTTGCTCTCATGAAATTTTGATAATTCTTCTTATGATTCATTGTTAGTAGGTTGCTGAAGGTGAAACGTCCACTCGTACATGAGTAAGTCTATTCAAATTGATTTTATACTACCTTTGGCGTTAACGGTGACACATCGATTAGTTATAATCTTAAAAAAAATGTACCATTCTTTAAGGTGGCAATTTGATGAAGTTATGTTTATAATAATGTCACTGCCTTTTTTTCTTCCTTATTTTTATATGTTGCTTTCTTCAAAACTTCTCATATTTTATATGAAAGATGACTTGTTCACACATGTGTGTTATTTACTTGCAGGTATAACTTCAGGATGATGTATGATGATTGTTGACACAAGACAATCTCCTAGTTTGCTTATTAGTTTTAGAGTACATTGTAGAGTAGATTTTGTTAGAGTTGATGTTACAACCTGATGAGGTTAAACACTTTTGTAAATGGAAATGATTAATCAGAATTAGAGCTTTTTTTTCTATTTCCTCGTATGGATACATGTGAATGACAAATCCTATAGCATGACCAAACAATTCTGTTGATGTTTTTAATTTTCTTAATGGAGCTCAATTACTCAAATGTTTATTGGATATGAAAATTGTCGTAAGAAACGTATTACGACACTTTGTATTAGAATTGTGTTCAACCTATTACTTCGTACATTTTCATTAAACATGATTATGGAGAAAAAGGTCATGCTTCATTAGACATTGGATTTTTTTACGACCTCAAATTGGGTCCTAACAACGCAACTTTTTGTGTTACAACCCTTTTCTTGATACTAAAATATGAGTTTATGCATTGGGACTTCGTTCAATTTATATATCTTTTAGGACTTTTGAATGTGTCCTAAAACTTAATAGAAGGGTAAGCATATATTAAAACGCTATAAAGCATCCTATTATGTGGTTTATTAGGACGTTATTGTGGTCGTATAAAACATTCTTAAGGGACCAAAAAATTGGTTTCATAATGTTTGTGTTTTTTAGGACGCATATAAAGGTTCTAAATATCTATTACAACCCCTTTATAGAGGACACTTTTATATTGGTCCTATTAGCTTAAAGGTCTTATAAAGTTACATTATATGACACTAACTTGCGTCCTATAAAACCATTTTGGTTGTAGTGAGAGTTTTCTCAGAATCTCTAACATTCAAAGGAATTTCTATATTACCCGTCCTTGATGCAACATATAACTTTGGACATTTTGAAATTGCTCAAATTCATCGAATTGTATCACGTTAGACGGTTATATATATATATATATATACACATATATATGTATACACATATATATGTATACATATATATATATATATATATATATATATATATATATATATATATATATAGGGAAGGGATCAAGTGAGAAGGAAAAATATAATGAGAAGAATAAGAAGGATTTCTAGCCACACATTTTAAATAGGAATGAGATTTTTAAGGGGAGATGCATGCATTTTTATAGGTGCATCTGAAATGTGTGGTTGTGGTTTCTTCTTATCATTCTCATTATAAGTTTTTTTCTCATTTGATCCTTACTCTATATATATATATATATAAAACTTTATTTTCAGCAACAAATTAAGTGCGAGAACTCTCAAAAACATACATGCACGTCTTCAAGAATCGTATTTCCGCACATATGTTGTAAATAGAACAAATATGTTTTAAAAAAAACATATTTGTTTTAAGGAATTTGATGAGAAATCAGAAATATAATTTTCTTCTTTGAAAGTGTACATATTCAAAGAAAAATTTTGTATTTTCAATTTCTCATCAACTTCTTTTGAAAAAATATGTTTTTTAAAAACATATTTGTTTTAATTTAGAACATATGTGTAAAAATACAATTATTGAAGGCGTGCATGTATGTTTTTGGTAGTTCTGTCAGTTCTCGCACTAAGAATAGTTCTGAAAAGAAAGTCTTACATATATATATATATATATGTATATATATATGTATGTATATATATATGTATGTATATATATATGTATGTATATATATATATATGTTCTTTGATAATCTCGAGTAGGATTTATTATTTTTTAGTGATTACCGAAAATTGAACTCAAATAGGAAAGTTGTGATTACGAGACTCGTTTTCAGTCTTAAAAAGTTTATAATCAATTGAAATTGATCATTTTTTTAATTAATTTTTTTTTTTTTTTTTTTTTTAAAAGGTTTTATCTTTTCTTGATTCCTTCATTGATTCCTTCTAAGAAAACTGTGATATTTGTGAACGATTTGGTTTGTGTGGAATTGATAGTTTGTGTGGATCTGAAAGTTTGTGCGTGATTTGGTTTGTGTGATAATTTGGATTCAATTTTTTGGTTTGTGTTGAAAATTACTTGGGTTCGTTGTGCTAAATCAGAAAAATGGAATCAAATGAGAACCAACAATTATTTGCTCAAAAAGTCCAACAACAAAACACGACTTTGACTAGTCAGCTTGAGTTGTATAAGGAAAGGGTTCGGGTTTTGGAAAACATCAAAGGGGATAACAATTATCTCAACGAATTTCTTGAGGCTGATCGCAAAGCAAAACATTTTAATCAAACAAGATCAGTCTTCAATTTTCCGTGATCAGATATTCATTCGGATCTAAAACAACAAGTGATAAATTAGTCTTCGCTTTTATTGACTATAAAAGACAATAGAGGAAAATTCAAGACACAAAACGATTTTCAGCAAACACAACCATGAACAAAGGAGGAAAAATATCTTAATGAAATCATTCAGTTACAAGCTAATAACAAAGATCTTGAAAACGTTGTTTGTAAAATGGGCAAATCAACTGAAACTCTTCGGTTGCTTACAAATAAACAAAAAGCTTTTCGGGACAACTTATGGAAGTCGGGTTTGGGATATAACGGTCCTTATATTCTTTCACAAGCTTATGCCAAAATTCCTAAGTTGTATCGTGCTTATGAACTTTGTAATAAGAATGAACAACTGCATGCGCTTGATTCTGAGGAAACTCTTGAGGATGCTAAAAAGAGTTAAATTACAAATGAAGTGTTTCAAAAAGATGAAAAAGTTCAGGAGTTAAAGATAAAACCAATCGATTACGGAAAATTGAACAAACTTTATGACGATTTTGTTCCTCAAAAAGAACTTTCTGCTGAACAAACATATTTTCCATCATCTTTTATATCTTCTGAAAAAGTTTCTTCTGAGACAAAACCAAGCATGGCATCAATGCCTAGTGCAAATCCAATGCTTGTGGATTTGAATGAAATGGAAAATGTTTTCAAAAAATTGTTTGAGTTACTAGAAAAGAATTGTAAACGAGAAAGCATTTTCTATACGTCTAAAGAAGAACTTCGATTAATCGATGTTTGTGTAGAAGCGAAATTAATTCTTCGAGAATGGCATGTCTATTTTGAAGTCTTTCAGAATCGATTTAAAAGATGTAAAAGAAATGAAAGATGTTTTTGTTTTTCTTTTGTATAGAATATGATCTTGATGATCTAAAAAAACTCTTTCAAACAAAATGAGCTTTTAAAAGATCAACTCTTGGAAGCATCCTTAGCTGAAGATATCAAGAATCTTGTCATAACCTCTTGTGTGGAAATAAGGAATAAGGATTTACATGATGAAACTGAAAGAATTTCAAAAGAGTCAAAAGATGTTTCAAATGAGAGCACAACAGCTGATACGGTTTGTAATGATGCATTTGAAGTCACACAGGAATTGTCAAAAAGAATTATTGAATTGGAAAAAGACTTGTCAAAATTTAAGGCAAAGAGTATTGCTTTTGAAATCGCACTTCAGCACAAGTCTCGTAGAAAATACTTCTTTGAAAACATTACAAAAAGAAAATCGAGAATTTTTCTATGGAATCATTACAATCGAGAATGCTCATTTGAATACAGGAATTATAAGATTTGTTGATTCGTTTCAAAAGGTCAAGAGTTGAGTCTAATGAATGTGTGAAGTCAAAGTTAAGGTAATTTTAATGATTGAAACTAAAAACATTGAGTTGGAATATCAAGTTGCGTCATTAATTAAGGAGAATAAACACTTGAAGTTGACTTACCAAAGTTTGTTTGATCCAATCAAAAGGTCGCGGGTTCAAACAAAAACTTCAATTATAACACAAAATGAGGCAGAAAATCTGAAGTCTCAATTGTTTGAATTTGCTGAAACTAAGTTCAATACATTTTCGGAAAGATTGAATTTTGCAAAAATGAAGCAATTGGTTATTTTCTGAAACTTAATAAAGAGTCGGGGGAGGAAACAGATCTTTTTAAAACGAAACAAGTGTTTTTCAAATAAAGTTGATGAGCTGGGAAATGTCTTTAGCAAACAATAAAAGAAAAAATTCTGATTTATTGATAAAAATCGATAATCTTGAGAATGTTTTAGCTGATTGAAGGAAAAAATGGCAACATTGGGAAAAATTGAATGCTTTTGATAAAGAAAATTGTGATTTTGAATCAAAGGTTATTCATCTCAAAAAAATTATTGCTCAAAAGTCAAAAGATTTTGATGATGTCAATCTTGAATTGTCAAACAGAACAGCCAAATTCGAGGCGTATTTTGAAAAACTTGAAAAAATCGAATGTTATTCTGAACACAATTTGGCTCGTAAGGTTGATGATTCTAAAGCCGAAAAAGATCAAATTTTGAAAGAAATTAATCATTTAAGAACTCAACTTGAAAATCTGAAAGGGAAGCGTGTAGAAACAAAGTTTGATAATTCTTCAATTTTGGGAAAACCACCGTTACTTAGGAAAATGAAAGTGATCAAACTTTTGAATAAATTGCATCTATGGAATCAAAATTGGCATCACATGATATTCGTTATTGTCAAAAAATAGTATATAATGAGTTGAGAACTTCGTATAATGCTTTTAAAAGTGAATTTGTTTCTCTTAGGCGGAAAAAATGGAACATCAATGTTCCAAATCTTCAAACCTAAAGTAAAAGTATTTCGGAAAAAGGTTCACACAGGTGATCCCTCAAAAAGTTTTTTAAGATTGGGTTTCTCAGTTTACAACATATCTTTACAAAATGATAGGTAGTTTTCTAAAGAAATCTCAAAGTTTTGAAATATTTTTTCTTTCAAAAGGGTTTTAAGACAGAGCTTCATGAATCAAGCTAATCTCACAATCCTTTTGATATACATGAACTAATCTTGCCTTCTCTCACACTCGACGGTCTTGATTACACACAGTTGAGCTAAGAACATACGCCACAAACGTCAGTTCTATAAATACTGCTCCTCAAAGATTCCCATACCTCCTCCATTAACTAGACTCTCTGCAGTCGTGCCTCACACATCATGCAAAAAAGAATGGACTCTAGCTTATCGACCTTCAATATGAAAGGAAGATTTTCAAACGAGCAAAAACAATTTTCGGAATGTTTCATCAAATGACAATAAAAAATGCGGGGAAAAAATCTTCTTCGTCAACAAGATTTAAAACTTCACATGAAACATCGAGTTTCAAAAATCAATGGAAAATCAAAAGGAATTTTAATCTTCGTTGATTACCACGAGAATTCGTTTCAAATGAAAACATCGGTTCAAGCTCCGATGGAAACTCAACATCTTTACATAATGACACAAACTTTCAATGCGTTTTCAATATTTTGGTAAAACCAGTTTAGCAAACATGCTTAAATGGGTTCTAAAGGTTGTTGTCTAAATTCGATGTCAATGGTTTGTAATCAAATGTCAGATTACAACCCGGTCTTCAAATAAAAGGAAAGTGTACGCTTCAGTGCGCTTTATCTGTAAAGAAGAGAAATCTTCTTTGTCCCGAGCAATTTTTTATCTACATCTTTTCAAAAAGTGTGCTTCCTCTGGGGGTCATTCGACTTCTAAGTAATTGTCAGCTTTGGGAATCGTTCTTCAAATAAAGGAAAGTGTACATTTTTGTACATTTATCCTCACAACGGGAAGCTTATAACTTCTCGGACTTGAGCTATTTCATTTAAGATATTCCAAATCTTGAGCTCAAGTAAAATGGTATACAAGCGTTTGATGTTGAACACAATTTTCAAGAATTGTTCAAAAAGATTGTTAAAATCTTTCAAAAAAATAATAATGTGTGTGTTCATAACATTCTTCTCTCGATACTTGAAAATTCGAATCTTTTTTATAAATGGATCAATTTTTGGGGGGATGTTTTTTAAAAATCAATGCCTTTATGTAGTTGGATAAATCATCTCATAAAGTCAAAATTTATGTAACTAAAAACATTTAGTGGATCAAAAGAGGTGCTTGCAGTGAATTTACCAAGGCATCTTCACCTCTATCCCTAAATATATTGCGGGTGGATTACAAAATGAAGTGTTTTATTATTGAGGGGGAGTATAAAGGAAAATGTTTTGAACAAATGAATAATAATCGATATAAAAATAGTTGTTGTCAAGTGTGTTTATATCGATAAGCGTACAAATGGTGAAGATTGTGTCCGGTTACGACCGTTTCCTGAATTTAACAGGTGAGGAGTGAGCAATCTACTGACCATACGTTTTAGATATCAACATACTTTGACTCAACTAGTTTTTTCTAATTTGTTTAGTACATTCAGAAAAGGTTACAAATCTAATCATGGTATATCCGTTTTCTCCCATGTGGTTTTCATAATATCATATAGATATTTCAATCCATTGATATCAAAAAATATCTTATGGTATGCTATTTTTTGATGGGGTGAACATTGATTAAATCGTGATCAAGAAGTAAAATGTTTAAGTATGTGGATATACAAGTGATCTAAAAGACTCAAGTGCAATCAACTTTTCTCTCCATCTGCAAAATTAATTTTGAATATCGCTGCACATGTGTAGGGGGAGGTATATCTCAAAAAGTAGAAACTTTTCAAAGGTGTGAAATGGTTTTGATTTATATCAAACCACTTTGATTGATTTTAAAAAAGGTTTTTATGGTTTATGTCTTAATACCCAACAACAACTACCTCACGATGATCAAAGAAGAAATAGGTGGTAAGGTTATGTGTTAATTCCCTTGATCCAACCAGAACGGAGGATCTACCCAGGGACATCTCCAAGATTGAAATTGAAAGTTCTTAGGGATGATGGAGTTTAATTGTGAAATGGGAATAATGTCATAAGGCATGAGCTATCACCGGAACAATCATAACATGATGATAGTAATGACGTCTTGGTGGACATTGAAGGGTTGCAGAATGAAAAAGAAATGATGTGCAAAGGGAGAAAAGAAAGAAGCCCTCCACAAACATTAGGCAGATGAAGAAACCGGGTTGGTCAATTCTTAATCTATCGAATTCACAAGATGATATTTGGTATTAAAGAAAGACATCTTGGACCCAGTGAATGCAATGCAAACCATCCCTGCCACTCAAGATTCTCTTCAAATAGAATCTTGTTCATTGTCTACGGAGATTAAATGCATAATCTAATTGACATTCAATCCAGAGATTGTTTGATATTGAAAAGGTGGCAGTCTGCTCCAGCCTCCAATCACCAAAATAAAAATTCACTTATAGAGTCTAGAGCCAAATGAGATCAAATCATAAATCTCACATAGGACACAAAAGTACAATTCTGTTTTCAAACATCAAAGATACAAAAAGTCTAAGAGTCGCTTATATGTCTATGTGACAGTGCATGTCTTAGTGACATTGCCGGAACATTCAAGGGTGATACTTAAATTAAGTATTTCACAATGATTGAATGGAAATCCTACCAGTGCTAACATCAAGCCAACGCTGAACGTAGGTCACTAATTTGAAAATGATTGTTTAATGATTCAATTAGTGTTAACTAGTACTCTAAGTGATCTAGTAGTTACCGTGTTCTTTCGAAATTTATTTTTGAAAAACACAAACAACATTTCCTTGATTTATTCAAGTGAAGTGTTGGATTACCAAGGTTACTTATGATGTCACAATATTGATAAGGGGAGATTGTTAGAATTGAAGTTAGTAGTTGACTCTCATGCCTAGACCACACTCTACACATGACTCCACTATCGAATATTCAGGCATAACAAGATTATGATTATGTTTGATGGTCATCAAATATAATCAGGGGGAAGAGAAGTGTCCTAGATGAATATTTCGATAGAGCGCAACAATTAGGGGGAAGACATGTGTACATCCGGGACTTAATTGACTTTGGTGAATACATAATCTGGGACTTAATTGATTTGGAGGTTATAGTTTTCGGGACTTAATTGACCTGGAGGTTATAGTTTCATATCTTCTATGAGTTGTTTGTGTGAAGTATGTGCATACGAATAGTTGTTCGTTTGGGGGGAAGCAGCTGAACTGATTGTAGTCATGTGGTATGAACTAGGAGGAAGTCAACTCAGGAAGATACATTTATATACAACAACATCAACAACATCTCTACCTTTCAGAAGCATGAACACCGTCATATTCATACCTTCATACCTCATACTCAAAGTTTAAAGATACACTTCCGCAACTCTGATAAATCAAAGAACTTCCTCAAATCATCAAGTTGTTGTTCAAGACAAAAGTTCTACATGAGGAAGATTGTAAGCTGTCAATAAAGTATGAGTATGTTGGTCAGAAGCTTCAAATGATAAATCAAGATGGATTCACGGTAAAGAATGATGATATGAATAGATCTCAAAGGCAAAGACGAAAGAAAATGAAAAGATAAAGATCACAAGAGCATGATTGGAACAAGACCACTATTACACAACAAGACTCAAGAAAAACAAGCATTAAAGTTCAAAGATCAAAGTCACAAGAGAGATCTCAATGATCATCCTTTAGGGGGAGATTGTTACGAATAAGAAAATGATGATCATTAATGCAATCAAAGAGAGATCTCAATGATCGTCCCTTGGGGGAAGATTGTTAGGAATGATAAAAGTGACGATCTTATTGAGATAAAAGTCTTGTAATAAATAAAGAAATAATATTGTGTAATAGGTTAGGTGATAGGCTCGTGACTTAAATAAAGACATGAGACCCAACAAATAGCTAAAAGCTAAGAAACAAGAGCACCTTGCTCATCCTTGTAAAATGGGTATAAATACCCCACCACCACCTCATTTGTGGTGTGTGTCTTCTAGGGTCTTCTCTAATCAATCTAATCTCATTTTCTAATCCTCCTCCTCTCTCTTTCTCTCTCTACTTTCTATCTTTCTCTCTCTAGAATAAACACACACACAACACCTAAACACACACTCTATTGCTTATTGATCCTAAATTCAAGACCCAACAGAGCAGTTATTTTGAATTTTGTTTTGGTGCGGTTACAGAAAACCGTAGCAAAAAATTGACTTTTAATAAATGATTATTTGGTACGGTTTACAAAATAACCGCACCAAGTAATGAACAAAAAGTAACAACCGCACCAAATTGTTGTTTTTAGGTACGGTTAAAAAAAACCGTACCAAATGACTTAATTTTTATTTTTTGGTACGGTTTATGGTGGAACCGTACCAAATTGCCGTACCAAAAAATAGTTTATGTAGCAGTGTTTGGTCATATGCTTCGAATGACTGTCACATATTCTCTTCCTTTATTTTTGCATTCATATCCGGTAAGAATATATTGAGGGCGCTAAGATGGGAAGAACGATATTGAATCCATTAGGTGTATTTGAAGTCTAAAACTTGCATGATGTTTAGGCTTTTGGAATTGAATGTGCTATACCTGAAGATGTGTTGTTGTTTTGATATGTTATACCCTACATAAGTAGGTTTCATTTGGTTACTTTTTTTTAGCTAAATCTTCAAATTGGTCTTGGATAGAGAAGTCATAATGCGAATTTGTATATATTTGACTATTTGTAACCTTCTGTTATAAATGTTATTAGTAAATTACTGACCATTTGTAGATCTCCTTCATTTTTCTTTTAATTGACAAATATGCTCTTTCAGTTCATTTTTGGGCTCCAACTTTCAAGTGGGCATTAGCATCGCCAATATTGCAGACTTTGCCAAGCCACTAGAGAAACTTTCATACTCATAACAATTTGGTATTTTTTTTTCTTTGCAAATCTTTTTTTAATTTCTTACATTTTTTTATGTTGCTTTCCCTTTTCTTGCGCTCATTCCCCCAAAAGGACTCCACATTGTACTGTAATTGTAGAGCGGCTTGCTTTCTTATTTCGGAATCAACTAATTTCTGCTGTAGATAATTAATTACTGCATCTAATAATATAAAAGACATCAGGAATTAAGTATTTTGGAGAGAAAAAATATGAAAAATGTTTGGTGATTAGTTGAATTTGGGAAGTATTAGGATAACAATTATATAAAATAAAGGATGAATTCTACATCACAGTTGGCTTGATCTTTACCTCTTATAATTTATATGCAACGGTTACAGCCACTGGGATTTAATAATCCAAACACACGCAATACAAAAAGATGAAGAGATTACAACCATTCCGAAGGAAAATAGTATCTTTTATATCACTGCCTATTGCCTAAATATGTATTTTTTTTCTTTTTAGATTCTATTTAGTGTAAAGTAGCAGTAAGTTGCAGCTTTTTATAAATTTGAGCTGTAAAACGCTACTTTTTATGTTGTTTTTGCCGGCATCGTATGCTGTTTTTAAGCTGTATGCTGTTTGGACACTAGAGAAAAAAGGTGTTTCATACTCATGCATTAATCTTATAAATGGTTGTATAGATAAATTGTGAAGTGTAACATTTCTTAAATTTCAGGTAATTTTACGACACCTATTATTTTCATTTATTATTTTAGACTTGTACGCGTTTACTTTTATTTTTTTTAAACATTTAGGCTAAATCGCGTAGACTAGAAATAATCATTCAACGTAAATGGTCACCAAATAAATTAAGGTTTCCGTCTAGCAAGTGTTATATAATTATTAGGAGGATAATTATTAACTTTGCGCGTTTTATTTTTTATTGGTCACGTAAAAGAGTTACGTTTCGCAATAAAATACGTTTAGACACACTCCGAAAATACCTAGACTTACCTAGACTCAAACCAATACCCACTTTTAATCCCTAAACACAAAAATTATTCAATTTTCGTGTTACTAAGCCATGGAGGCCGATCATAGCTCAAATAAAACACAATGTCCATTGTGTAAAGCTAAAACATAAACTAAAGCTTGTAAATCCTGTACAATTATCTCCTAATTAAAGAATGTACTTGTATATCTTGCATGAGATTTCAAAACCCTTTCTTTCCCTCCAAGCCTACTCGTCCCACCCTCCCTAAACAACTAGCAAATCTCCTAATATCCTAGTTAAGTACATGTACATATATCTTCCAATTAATGCAATGTACTTATAAGATATAAACTTGTGATTAAGCCTAATACACATTGTGTAAGACCACTTTGGATCCTTTTCTTGCTCTTGGGTACCCGCGGCTTATACAACACATGCATATACCATAAGATTTTTCAAATCTTAAGTATCTTGTACCATTGATATCGTAATTAAGATGTGTACTAAGTGGTATTATCAAAACCAGGTGAGGTTAACTAAGCCTAACCAAAACCGCCACTTAGGGCACGATTTGTGTTTGGGATAAAACTAGACAAGTAACCAAGCTTAGGCCTATATAAGCACACCTCTATCTAAGGTTAACACTTTTTATAACTCTTAAACATACCAACTCTCTCTCAAGGGAAAACAATCTTTGTTTTCTCTCCCTGTTTCGGGTGTCATCACAGCCGAGAACAAACACCCTCATAAACTCGACACCACTTTTAAACAAGCAACTCAGGTTAGCTTCTAGTAATCAAGGAAGCTAGGGTTGATCGTATAAGGGTTTAGAAGGCAAGAAAGTTACGGGTATAAGCAAGGAAGTGGGTTAAGTATTTGGGTTTTTATCACAACCTTCACGACACCAAACAAGATGCTAGGACTCTTTGTAAGTCCTTTAGTCTATGTTTTCTTGTCTTAGCTTATGTTCGTATATGTATAGAACATATATGCTTTGTGATTTCAAGCTAGACATGTGTCATGCCTAGCATGGCACAACCCATGTACTCGTATAGTGCTAATACTATGCGTATGACTTGTGTGGTGTAGCTTAAAAGCCAGAAGGCACTAAACATGAATTTTTAAATGAGTTTAGACGTCAAATATGAACCATGCTTTCGTAAAATATAAGCCGAGGGCTTGGTAAAATGTTTTAGAAAGAAAACATATATATGTCACGTATAATAAACACGTAATGATTCGTTTTGCTCATAAAGGGAATGTACACTACGTTATATACGAATTAGGGTTGCTAAGAACTTGTTAGAACGAGTCTAGAACTTGTTGACATGCGTAACCAAAACCCTAGAAAGGTGACGAGCTCATACAAGCTTATAGAAGCTTGATGAGCCACGTCTTAGACACAAAACCCATTTAAGATGGGTGTGGAATACGTTAGTATGCTAAAACATAATTAAGTAATGCTTAACAAGTGCTTAATGTGCTAAACAAAAGGTTAAAAACCCTAGAAACCAACTAGTAAGTGTAATGGACCACTTTCGGGTCGTATTGGCCTTGACAGCCTACTAGCAATGCCCAATAGCCTAATAAGCTTTGACAGCTTATTGGTTTGCTAAAACAGTAAGTTAGGGCTTATTAAAAGTTAATTGTGCTAAAGGATCTTGTTTGAATAAACCTAGGCATGTAAAACCCTTAACAGGTTTATATTGGGCCCACAAACCTATTACCGAGAGCTTATTGGCTTATGGAATAAGCCAGAATGTAAAAACAGCTTAAACAGACTTATAGGTGCTTAATAAGACTAGAAAAATAAGTTAAACAATGTATAAAACCCTAATGGACCTCTTGGACCCTTACGGGTTGAGTTATTTGGGGTAAAAAGCCCAATAAGCTTAAATAAGCTCATCCGAGCTTATTTATGAGCTGCCACGACTTATGTAGCTTATTGGAGACTAATGGTGCCTTTTGCCACTTTTCAAAACTTATTTAGGTTTAAAATGTAAATATTCTATTTTCATAAACATTAGGACTATTTTTGTAAATATGGAAAGCCTAAGGGTATTTTATGAACAAAAGTGATTTTAATAAACACATAAGATGTCGAACTAGTCAGGGTATAATGTGGATACTTATATGACTAAAACACATAAATAATAAATAAGTATGTTTATATTTAATACATATACACCGGGTATACTTAAAAGTATATAGTCATACATATTCCCAAGAGCAAAAGGAGGAAAATAAATACATTAAACATGTGCACAACCATATAAGTGATAACAGTATATAAATAAACTAGCAAGTTTATTATAGTTTATACATGAAGTCGTTAGCCTAATCTTGTAGACTAAGACTGGCCGTATTTACTTAGGTATTTGATGGTGTGATTCATTTGCCATACTTAGATATATTTACCATTCACAGAGAACTACCTACTAAGGTGAGTTCATAGCTCCATGTTTTACTATATCAATGATTTATAACTTTTAGGGTGAGAAACATGCATCGTTTTACAAATAGGACGCAAGTGTACATTTTATCATGATTACGTGTTTGCCTAAGTAGCGATAACCCACTGTGCCCATTATCCACAGTGCCCATTTATCATAACTTTCCAATTACTTTATGTAAGCGCGAGTGTTATAAATAGATCTATTTAGGATTGACATCCTTGTTCGGGTGAGTCATGCTCATTGTGCCGATTTACCGAACAACGGACGTATACCATGTCAATTTAGGATTGTTGCGGGTTAAGAACATCATCAAGGGTAATGTTGCAATTTATATTGCAATTCAATACATGTCGAACATCAGTGTCATGACTTAGGGAAACGTATTTAACACTTTTATGAAGATTGTGCATCTGTTGCATTATCATACACTTTGAAATCTTGCTGTCCAATATTCATATATACATAAACCTATGAATTCACCAACTTTATGTTGACGTTTTAAAGCATGTTTTCTCAGGTCAATGAGGCACGGTGTGCTAAGGATACATTGGGATACTCTTTTGGAGAGTCATGCATAAAAGATTTGGAGTTATTACATCTTGAGATTTTTGTTATGATCTAAAATCTTTGTTATCAAATGTTAAACAATTTAAGCCGTTGCGCTTTGTATTAAACAATTTAAGCCGTATCGTATTTTAAACGACTCTTTTAGAGGTCGTTCTCATATCTTGTGCTATTGATCTATAAAGTAACGCTCCCGGACTCATTATTCCGTTGTGACCCAATTTGGGGGTGTTACAGATTAGTATCAGAGCCAAGGTTATAAAGAACCAGGTCAAATATTTTTTACTTGGACTATAATCGTTTTCAAACATTACATTATACAAAGGGGTTTTCATGGGACATTCACTTATACATTACTTGTTGCATAAGTTGAGTATACTAGATGTTGCATGGTTCACATACGTGTTTATAATATATTAAGTATATTATTATGGGTCTTATATATATACTAATGTAAACTCTGTTTGAGTGTTACAGATCGTGTCATGTCTTCTTCATTTACAGTCACCTACATATCTGTCTACACTGATTCTGAGCCAGGGAGAGTCTTCTGGGGAGCTGATGAGGAGCTGTCTGATGGAGGTTCTCCATGAGTCATCATATACGGATACGATGGACTCCCTATGCATCCGGTAGCCCCGCCATCTCCGGACTATGTGCCAGGACCTGAGCACCTACCGTATCCCGATTACGTGCCCGGTCCTGAGCACCTACCTTCACCTGTCGAGGTACCATACGTACCTGAGCCTGAGTACCCTGAGTACTTAGTGCCATCTGATACTGAGGCACCCTTAGAGGACCAACCTCTACCTGCTGATGCCTCACCTACCACCTTGTCACCAGGCTATGTGGCAGACTCTAATCTAAATAAGGATCCAGAGGAGGACCCCGAGGAGGATCATGCTGATTATCCCGCTGACAAAGGGGATGATGATGATGAGCCCTCCGATGACAATGATGATGATACCGATGATGAGAATGAGAAGCCCTTTGAGGATGAGGATAATGACGAGGAGGAGGAGCGCCTAGCTCTGGCCGACTCTTCTACTATACCCGTTGTCGACCCTGTTCCCTCAGCTAGGGACACAGAGGCATTTAAGACTGATGAGTCTGTACCTATACCTAGATCACCTCAGATTAAGATCCCCTTTGCTCAGACACGTCTCCGTAGGGCACGGAAGACTATCAGACTTGAGCCACCTATGTTACCATCCATGGAGGCACGTATTGCTGAGTATGCTGCCGCACCTGCACCACCATCACCACCACCATCTCTACTATCACCTTGGTCACCTCTACTATCTCAGATTCCTTTACCACCACTACCACCTCCACCATCATCACTACATTTTCCACCACCTGTATCTACATCATTATCGTTACCATCATCACCACTACCACAATTACCAGTCTCACTGTTCATACCACCACCAGTCGACTGTAAGGAGGACATTCCCTAGGCCAAGTTACCACCTCGTAAGAGGTTATGTCTAACTGCTCCCACATCGAGGTATAAGGTGGGGGAGAGTTCGACTGCTACTCCTAGACCTACTGGAGGTCATAGAGCGGATTATAGGTTTATCGGCACTACGGATGCCAAGATCAGACATCGGAGAGCCTAGGAGGTCGGCTATGGCATTAGGGATGTTTGGGTAGACCCAACAAAGGCTGTTGAGGAGGTAGCACCGACGACCCTTGAAGGGGGTCAATGCTAGAGTGACCGAGCTTGCTGCGGTTCAGGAGCAGGACACACAGGATGTTTATGCTGTGATAGAGGATACTCAGGATAAACAGACTTAGTTATTTCAGAGAGTTAATGGATTGGTCGAGGATAGATAGTTTCACTATGAGACTACACGACTGTTGGATCGGGAGGCCCTCATTTCCCGAGAGGCTTGGGTACATTCTGTTGGGTTGAGTTTGGTAGTTCACTATGAACTGCAAGCATATAGGACTCATACCCAGATGCAGGATTACCGTATCGCCTCATAGGAGTCACTGATGATAACATTGATTGCACATGTTTCATCAATATAGGGACAGTTATTAGCGGCATTGGGACATATTCAGGCACTTCAGGCTAGAGATCAGACTCATGCAGATGATCACAAGGGCGCTGGTAGTTCTGCCTAGGTTTACATTTTCATGTCATATTCATAGCTATCATTATGTTAGCCGGCTAAGTATTATGGGTTTTATACCCAGCTAGCACGGTAGTAGGATTTGTATTTTTCATTTCTTATATCAGACAATCATGTATGTTTTCCCAGTTATATATGATGTGTTATATTATGTCATGTCGATCTCAATTCTATTATGTATTGTGATCCCAGTCATGTTATATAATCACTATGTGATGTGATCTTGTTATATATAATGTGTTGTATTATGTTATGTCGATTTCAATTCTGTTATGTGTTGTGATCCCAGTCATGTTATGTACTCACTGTGTGATGTGATCTTGTTATATATATTTTGTACCCATGTCATGTTGTAATGTTTATGAAAACTCACGTGTTTTATATTGTTGTGATTAGAACAATATGCTACCAAGAAGATCCTCTGCTACTGCAAGGGCTGTTGCTGCTGCTGTAAGGGCTGCTGCTGCTGCGGCTACTACCCCTATGACAGCTGCTGCTGTTGAGCTACTAATCAAAGCAAGAGTGTCTGCGGTACTTGATAATCATGAAACTCTTCAAAATAGCACTAATGGTCATGGCGACGGAAGCCACAATTCTGAAACTGGAATTAGAGGAACTGTATGCACTCCTCGTGAGTGTACGTATAAGGATTTTCTAAATTGCAAGCCCCCTTACTTTTAAGGGTACTGAAGGAGTGGTTGTGCTATCATTATGGTTCGAGAAGATGGAATCAGTGTTCCATATCAGCAACCATGTTGTGGAGAACCAAGTTAAGTTTGCTACATGCACTTTCCTTGGAAATGCTCTAACATGGTGGAACTCCCACATGAAGACTTTCACTCAGGATGTCGCCTATGCTATGGACTGGAAGGCACTAAAGAAGATGATGACAGTCAAATACTACCCAAGGGGTGAAATCAAGAAGTTAGAAATTGAGCTCTAGAACCTAAAAGTAAAAGGTACTGATGTCACAAGTTATACTCTGCGTTTTCAAGAGCTTGCACTGATGTGTGGAAGGATGTTCCACGAGGAATCAGAAGAAGTTAAGAAATATGTTGGTGGACTTCCTGATATGATTCGGGGAAATGTAATGTCATATCAACCCAAGACGATGGAGAAAGCAATTGAGTTTGCCAATGATCAGATGGATCAAAAAGTCCTCACTATTACTAAAAGGCAAGCTGAGCAGAAGAGGAAGTTAGAGTTTAATGCTGGAAACAATCAGGGGCACTAACAAAAAAATAAGAGACAACACTAGGAGGGCTTATACTGCTGGGCCTGGTGAAAAGAGGGAGTACACGGGATCATTTCCCTTGTGTACAAAATGCAATTATCACCATAAAGGTCCATGTGCTCCTAGGTGTAATAAGTGCAAGAAGATCGGTCATCTGGCTCGTGATTGTAGAAGTTCTGGTCCCAATGGTAATAATAACAATTATGGGAACTTTAGGATAACTCAGAATGTTGTCACTTGTTATGAGTGTGGTGTTTAGGGGCACTCCAAGAAAGACTACCCGAAGCTGAAGAATGGAAACCGTGGTAATCAACGTGGGAATGGCAATGCACCAGCCAAGGTTTATATAACAACCTAAGAATTTTCATCAACCTATTTTACTACTATCACAATTGTACGGGGAAATTTTTCGCTTTGTTACATTACTTGCATTGTCAATATCTTAGTATATTATGTAACTTACATAACTAAAGTAGATAAGCTTACGCAACCTATCTATGGCAATCTTATCTTCATATATGTCAAGCAAACATCATAACATGTCAAGTCAATATCATCATATCCATTTTACAAAGTACATAATTCCTATAATGTACCATTCACAACGTTATATCAGAACGGGCTTTAAACCGTTATCGTATACCTCTAAACCCTAATTCCATGAAGGAATAATATCTAAAGTAAATGTACAAACTATTAAAGCATATGTACAAGTAATATAACATCTCATTTGAAATATAAAATCTCTCCAAATCAAAGTACAAGTCTTTGAAAGCTCAATATACAAGTC
>BQNB010038581.1:26921-48650 GCA_026074375.1 Tanacetum coccineum | reverse complement strand
CTTGGATTTCGGAACTGATACTTTTAAATGTTGTAACGCTACTTTTCTTCTGAAATATTTCTTAAATTATTTCAATACTACTTTCAGATGGATTTCGGAAATAACACTTTTAAATGTTGTAACGCTACTTTTCTCCTGAAATATTTCTTAAATTATTTCAATAATGCTTTTTACTTAAACCTATGAATTCACCAACATTATTGTTGACGTTTTAGCATGTATTTTCTCAGGTTATTATTTTGCTAGCTGAGCATTGGGAGCATTTGAGTCGCGCGGATATGTTTTTGAAGGCTTAATAACTTGTATACCATTCGACAAACGTTTTAAACAAAATGTTTCTATGGCATTATAAATGGGATCCTTTGTAAACTCTGATTTTAATATATAGAATGTGAAATCTATTTAAACGTCTCTTTTGAGGTCGTTTTCTGTGACTTGTGCGTATGGACTATGAAGTCGCACCCCAATGTTATCATTCCGCTGCTACCAGAATTTAGGGGTGTTACACAATAGCTTCCACTTCCGCGCGCACACCATTGCACACGTACAAGTAAAGACTACCACGCTTCAGCTTCTTTGCTCCTCTAAGTCCCTGTTTTGTGTTACAAATGTGAGTACCACAACCAGTGTCATACACCCAGGAATTTTTAGGAAATGCAAATAATTCAATAGTATAAATTCCAATGTCCTTCCTCTTTGCAGTGGTGACATTGTTCATCTTTTGCCGGACGCTCTTTCTTGTAAGGTTGAGGCTTTTTGGGTTTAGTAGGATAAGAGTTTTTAAGACCCTTACCTTTCTCTTTCCCTTTAGCCTTACCTTGCGGTTTATTCTTCTGGACTCTACCACTTTAAATCGCCATCACATGTGGTGTAAAGGAAGCACCAACAATTTTCTGCTTCTTCCTCTAAATGCTTTTCTCAAATTCAATAAGCAATGAATGCACTTCACTTATTGTCTTCTCCATTGATTGCATATTGTAATTTTTCACAAAACCTTGAAATTCACTTGAAAGTGAATTCAAGATAAAACTGATAGACACTTTATCAGGAAAAGCATAGTTGAGTGTAGTCAATTGATCCAGATAGCTTTTCATCAATAGAACATGAGCGCTAACGGATTGTCCTTCAGCCTGCTTACATGAATGGAACATGTTCACCAACTCTTGGAGTTCAACACTCGAAATACTTTTATTTATTTCTATGACCAGATTAAATACTTCATTTTACGAAATTGGTGAACAAAGAAAAGGGTTGTTCATGGGTTTATAGTGTTTTGTTTGCAGTCCTAGAACTATAATCATATATGATCAATTGACTTTTTATGTTTTCCTAACAGTTGCTTGCACATGAGCTTAAAGGTATATCCTTTAAGCTTTTAAGTTTATCTTTCAGATGTACGAATTGGACGAGATTATTAAATAGTGCCGAACCCAATGTGTTTAAGCTTAAATTGCTAGACATTGGGTAACAAGTGCGACAATTTCCAAGTTTCGGTTCACGGCTTCGACTCCAAACCCATTTAAGGAAATATTGGAATGTGAAAGTGAAGCCATTTTTCGGTAATTTTTAAACCTTTTCAAGTATACATATGTGTTATTAGAATCATTTACGTATATGCAACATAAACATTGTTGGCGATAGATGTGATAGGGCAACTGATTGAGTCAATCTTAAGAAAGCGTATGATCATTATTTAGGTGTCTCTGCCCTCTAGAGACATATCTCTTCTTACTGATGTGAACACGTTCACACTTCAACAAAAAAATAAAATAAAAATAATTGAAGCAACAATTTTATGTAGATTGAATATGGGGTGAATAATTAGGTGCCAACAACAATATCTAATTTCATAATACTAAAAGAATTTGTTTACATCTAATGCTACGTAGTTTATGCTTTGGAATATTAACTTCTACTTATTTGTTTTGTTTATCTAAGTAAGAACCTACGAAATATCAAATCTAATGGTCAAAACTAGGCAGCACTTATACATCATCCGGGTATATAATATTTTTCAGTAGTAACTAATTTATGTATATGTAACATGAATGGGTAAGATAGTGGAAACTACTATTGGTCCGATGTGAATACAAATTATTTTTTTTTGGAAACTGTTTTCACTTAAAATGCAATTTCGACCCATTTACTTATGAATGGGTCAATTCATCTTGTGGTCGTTAATTAGGTCATACTTCCACCCTTTTTGTAATTCATTTTCTTCAAATAATGTTTCTGTAAGTAGGTTGGGCAATTTAGCCCAATCACGGCAAAATGTTCAAAACAGAAATGAATGTTTGACAGTAGTAGAGTAGATTAGGTATTTGTGATTTTTTAGTTTTACATAACACTCTAACAATGAATAGGTTGGCATATGACTTGCTTAACAGGTGATAAGAGGTAAATTCTATGAAATTCAACAATGACTGAGCTTCTACAACTCATCTTCGCTGACATAAGGAGCATAAAGTCATCCAGGTTAGTGTTCTTTTTATTAAATGATTATGGTTTTTATAGCTTCCTTGGAAGTTAGGATAAATATTGACATCATTACATGTATGGGTGTCAAACGGGTTAAGGGTCTTATCGGGTTGCCAAAAAATAAAAAGAACTCTGTAATCAAACCCTATAAAGAATCGGGTTAGTAAGGTCCGAGTCTATCATGTTAGATCGAAGTAAAAGCTTAAAACCCAAAAAAGAATACGAGCAGCAAGCACAAGCACAATGCATAACAAAACTTTCAGCTGCCGTTGTTGGAGTAGGTGACTTTTAGGCTTTAGCGATTGTGGCGGTAGGCAAATGCCAACTTCAATCCAAAAATAAAAGCATACCATACCCAAAACTAATTTAGTCCATTTATAGATATTATGGTAGTAAATAAAAACCAAACAACTATAGATTTTTTTAACTATGTTAGTAGCTAAAATTCCTTTCAATTTAAAAGTTGGCTCTTGATACTTTGACAACGTAGTTATTTAGAAATTACAAGAGTGTATACTAAAACATTGATAAAAAAAATACAAATGATCAATGAAATTTGATATTTGATATTGAAAAAACTTCATTGTTTAATGGATTGTAGTTAGTTAAACTTACTATTAAAACAAGTTTAAATACTAACTAAATTATATATCAGGTTATAGGGTTGGAACCAAACTCGATGAGCTTTAACATATTCAACCATAAGCTCGAGCGTGTAAGAAATCGGGTTTGTCAAGGTGGCCCGATAAACCCGATATGCCATTTAATTTACATGTTTTTTTTTCTATACCTAATGTAGTTTATCTCTCCAGTTGGTGATTTGAACTATGAATATTCGAACAGAGGATGTTGTCAGATTATTGTTTTTTCTATACCTAATTTTTATATATAAGAAGATAAGGTATGATATATTTCAAGTATGTCTTCTAGGATTGAACTTGATGAATTATCAAGATATACTCGCAAGTGACAATATTAAATGGCATTTTCTTTCAAAGGACCACTCGGTTACAATGTATGGCTCTTTTTTTGGAACAAAATGTCAACCATGATAATTATTGGTAGTATGTGTGAGACCAGTACTTGATACACTTAGCCGAACATCTAACAGGTTCTTACACCAACTTAGTGTGAGACCATACCTGTGTGAGACACTAACTGTGAGACCTTACAATCACGAGATCACTATTTCTTACACCAACTTTCAATGAATCTGAGATTGACACAAGGTATTTATACTGTATTTTCTATAAGATCAAGCAGAAAGGATTTTGACCATATAATGAGATGGTGGAGTGGTCATGTTACGTTTTTTTATTTGCTTCTGATTAAAAGTGACTTACCTTTAAAGCATGCTAAATTTCAAAAAGAAATTATTCTCGACTTATTCTAAAAGACACTATTTTGAGCATTTGTTTGATCCAAAATGACTTTATGAATGAATTTAATTATCCAAAGGGCTTATAGTAACCAAAACAGGTTATAATGAAACATGTTGGATTTTTAGGCAAGCAAACAGAATTAAGTCGCTAAAAAAACGAATGTTCTAACTGAGAGGTAGTGAAATGTGATTACGAATAGAATAACATATCATAATGGAAAAAAGTCGGTAAGTAAATTAATAATGATTAGTTTTCCAGTTACAAATATAAGTTCAACAACATAAAGTACTGCAATTATGCAACTTTATATCCCTTTTAGTAATGACAACATCATACCCAATCCCGTTGGAGCGGAAGTGAAATGTTGACCAATCATGCCGGAACGAGGTAAGTTTATTTTTAGTTATTTTAATATTTCTTTGATTAAATATATGTTTCATTTGTATGAAGTTTCCGATTCCAACTTTGTATACTCGTGTGTTTCTTACTAACGGCTTATTACGTAGTTTCGTAATATTATCTAACTTTCTCTCCTTTTTTTTAGATCGTAAGGAAGCAGTTCCCGTGTCAGTCTCTTTTGCGATTAAGTCAACAAAAGTCTAGGGATAGTCTATCTGGAAAGTCGGTTTGTACTTGCCACGACCTGTTTTTTTTACACATGGCGAGCTATATGTAGTCGTCTCTCGCGTTAGGAGCAAAAAAGGATTGAAGATGGTTATTCGTGACGAAGACATAAATCTCACTAATACCACCACCAACGTGTTCTACAAAGAAGTGCTACACAATTTATGATCACATCTACATGTACATGTATATTGTATTCATAGTATAAAGGATTGATGCTTTTTATTTTTATTTTTGTAATTTTCACTATTGTGTTTCATATCATGTATGTTTGATAATTATCAACCGTATATTTTACGTTTGTTTATCCACGTGTGGTTCTTTCTAACTAATAACTTCGTAATACACAATGTTATTTACTACCTTTTTCGACGCCACTAAAAATACCCGAGAATTTCACGGGTCTTTTAGCTAGTTATATAATATAGATGTGTTTTTTAATGCAATTCTCTTTAAAAGTGCTTAATTAAATATAATCTTTACCAAAAACCCCCCAAAGTATAAGGTCATCTCCATTCCACAACCAAATACCCCACACCCCCCCCCCCCCCCCCCCCCCCCACCCCCCCCCCCCCCCCCCCCCCCCCCCCCCCCCCCCCTCCCCACCCCCCCCCCCTCCCCCCAACCCCCCTCTTCCCCTCCCCCTACTCTCCACCCCCCCCCCCCTTTACCTCCCATCCCCCTCCCCTCTCCAACCCCCCCCCCACACCCCCCCCCCCCACCCTATCCCACATCAACCCACCCCCCCCCCCCCCACCACCCCCCCCCTCACCCCAACTCCCCTACCCCCTCCCCTCACCCCACCACCCCACACGCTTCACCCCCCCCCCACACCCCCATCCCACACCCTCCCCCCCCCCACCACCAACCTCCACCCCCCCCCCCCCCCCACCCCCCCCCCCTCCCCAACCCCCCCCTCTCCCACCCTCCCCCCCCCCCTCCCTCCACCTCCAACCCCCCCCCCCCCTCCCCCCCCCTTCTTCAATGCTCTCTAACTCCAAAACGGCTCGACGAGATTCAATCATTCGCCCGTACATATTTACATAATCAACTGTCATTTTCCTCATAAAAACAAAAATGTAGTCTATAATCGACAAACAACAAACTCGTCCCTCAATCCGGACTTCATACGCAAAGATCAACCGACCGTTACAAAAACATGTTATCCAACCGACCAAGCAACCAACAACACAACAACATCACCAACACCAACACCATCAACAACAATTAATTATCATGTCAGACAACCTCAACACCCCCCAAAACACAAACACAAGCAGCGGCTCTGATCACGACACACGCGCCCCCAAGAAACGCGCCGAAACATGGGTGCAAGAAGAAACACGAATCTTAATCTCTTTACGTCGAGAAGTTGATCGTTTTTTCAATACTTCAAAGTCTAATAAGCATTTATGGGAGCAAATTTCGTCCAAAATGCGAGATAAAGGGTTCGATAGGTCGCCGACTATGTGTACGGATAAGTGGAGGAATCTGCTGAAGGAGTTTAAGAAAGTCAAGTGTAAAAGTGGGAGTAGTGGGAATAGTAAGATGTTGTATTATAAGGATTTGGAGGACTTGATTCGAGATAGGAGTAAGAATGGTGGGACGACTGGGAGTGTGTATAAGGCCTCCTCGCCTGTTTCGTCTAAGTTGGATTCGTTTATTCAGTTTTCCGATAAAGGTACTTCTTTCCGCTTTGTGTGACTATTTTTTTTAGTGTGATTGATATTGCTGATGTAATATGTGTTGTACTTAGAGGGTGTTTAGGATTGATGATTAAGCGCTTATACGCTGGTTTAAAATACGCACTTTACCAAATGGAGTTTGGATTTGCTTATCTTGTAAAATTGCAATAAGACTCGGAAAAAGAAATAGAAAATTTCAGTTAGATTTATTTTAATAAATGGTTTTAGGGAATCCAATTACTTACTGAGAAGTGCTTAAGAGCTTATTGAAGAGAAAAGAGGGCTTAAGCATAAAGCTCTTTAGAAATGGCTTTTTGCTTAAGACATAAGCTTCTTTTGATTAGCTTTGCCAAACACCCTAATTAAGGATTTTGGAGTGTTTGGATAAATCAAACTGCTTCCGCTGCTTACTTTGGAGCAAAATAAGCAGTTTTAGTAAGTAGGTTGGGACCTAAACCCTAGATAGGGGTAGGATCTGTCTATATTCTACCTCCCCATACCCCGCCCCGGCGGGATTGGGTATGTTGTTGTTGTTGGGACCAATGCGAAGTGGTTATTTGAGATACAAAATCATAATGACCTTAGAACTTTTTATCGATGCTACAAACATTCAAATATTTGCAAATAGGTTGTCTGGTTATTTCTTTATCTACTTCTTGTATTTTTAAACATCATAAGCAAATTTAAACATTATTTCATGAAGTGCTTATTTTTAAGCTACGTGTCTGATTTTTCTTATAAGCTGAAGCATAAGTGTAAAAATAAACAATCATCAATACTAGTTGAAAATGTTTGACATAAGCTGATTATGATGCTGTTATTTTAATCAATTAGGGTTGCAAGAATTGAATGTGGTAGATTTTTGAGGGTGAAGTAAGCGGTTTTACGTAGTGTATTCTCATTTAGAAAACATAAGCAGTTTTAGTAAGCAATCAAAAGCACTTCCTAAGAATATTATATAAGGGTCCCATTTATTACTTCGTAATCACACATCCAAACACTAATTTTTACATGTGTATCTTAGATACATTGTTTAAATTTGAGTGCTGGGGCATATTTTTGAATTCCAATTGCAATTTAGGAATGTTTATGGTTTTATTAGTAGCTAGAGTTATTGACTGAAATGCTATTTGGTTGATTGCTTGCAGGTTTAGAGGATGCGAGTATACCATTTGGACCAATTGAAGGTAAATTGATTTTATTTGAATTTAGCTGCTAATTTTGTAAAACAGAACTATGGTCTACGTTTGTTGGGCTAAGTTACTGTATATGGCTTAACTTGCGTATATGAAATGTGGTATTAAGGCTTATTGTCTACATTATGATCTTTAAGAAGATGAATACTGACTTTTTGACGTATTAATGGATTTAACGCATTCCCTTTTCTGGGCATTCACAAAAAAGAGGCTTGGTTTTTAGTGCATAAAGATAAAAGTTAAATAGGTTGTCGAAAATCTTAAAAGACGATAATAGTTTGCATTGTTTGTTAGAATGAAACTATTAACTACCAATTGCAGAATGCAAAATGGAGATTGTGGACTCTTTTTAGTCTTGTTACAAAATGCTAATTTAATGTAAATATATACTTATAGCACAAATAATGTTGGGAATTTAGGCTATAACGATGTGTCTTTGAACTACTAGAGAGGCCTTTAGTATATTTAGAATTGACATGAAAGTTTGCAAAATCCTGAACGTATTGGATCATAGACACATTTCATGTTACAACTTATGTTAGTGAATTACTGTTCCTGAGTCACGAGTCATGAACTTCACCGTTTTGCTGCATCGAAATTCTTCACTGGTGCATAAATGTATGTATTAGTCTACAAATAGGTGTATAACTTTAAAATTATAGAAGCTTATGGATGGATTAGCATCCATCACTCCAACTCTATACACGTCTGGGTTTCAATTAAAAAGCGTGATGTGCCCCGTTGCGATGAGGGTCAAAAAGCCGAGGTGTGAGGCGCTAAGGCGCAAGCGCGCGCATCACATATTTTGAAGCGACAATTAGATAAAAAACTACTTGTAAATTATATATAGTACACAAAACACATTATTACTAAATTAATACCAAAAGATGCCATGCAATGCCATAGTTTGCGATTCCATATCGAACATACATAAATAGTAGAAAACGAAGATATACCTTAGTAAAGCCCTTTAGTAGAAGCCCAATATCAAAAGTAAAGCCCATTAAAAGAAAGCCTAATATACATTAGTAAGTCAAATTTTATGTTACAAGGTCCAAAGTACATGATGCGCCAAAAAGCGGGCCTCAGCTGACGCGTGCCTGATGCGTGCGCCTCACCACGCATCCTGTGATCGCAACGCATTAGGGTGTCTGATGCAATAGGGTAGTGCATCGCATCGCATCGCATCACGCTTCTTTAAACACAGATACACGTTCTTATTGTATTCAAGAGTAGTGAGTATCCAGTTCTATCATCTTGCATCTAGTCATTTGTGAGTCACCTGTGGTGAGAGTCAAGTATAGTATGAACACTTATCACAGTGTCATTGGACCTTAGAACTGCTTGCTGAAATTTTACTATTTTAATTTTCCGGACGTATAATAACAGAATAGAAAATACCTATAGGTGTTATTACTATGCTTGATTCTCAACACATGTGACTTGCAAATGACTAAATACAGCATAAGCATCTCCGGTGGGAGCTTTGTTGAAAAGCTGTTTACTACTCTATTACAAAAAGTTTTTTACCATTGAAATAGAAACTATTTATGCTATAAGTAGGTAAAATTCAAGTTATAGGCAACATTTTGGACTTTGGTACATCTCATTATTTTAGACCTTTTTAATTAATTTGAGGTTCTGTAAAAGCTTTTTGCATTGGAGCAAAGGCTTTTTTCTAAAAAAGTCAGAGATAAAAAAGCATTTTCAACTTTTCCCATTGGGAATACTCATGGTCCAAGGTGTTTATTGGTATGATATCATGTGGCCAACTAGTGTCCGTTTCTCCCATGGATGTCTCACATATGGGCATATAATTTGCCTCTGTTTTGGCAGTTGGTGTATTCATATCATAACATGTGGTGTTGTTACATACTTCTTTCTCATGATTTAGTTTCTGTAAATTGTAATATTTGGTGTTCAGCTAATGGCCGATCAACAGTGAATCTTGAAAGGCCTTTGGATAATGATGGTGATCCTCTTGTGATCACTACTGCTGATGCAGTTGCTGCAAGTGGAGTCCCTCCATGGAACTGGAGAGAAACCCCTGGAAATGGTAAAACTTTATCTTGCATCTGATACCAAAAATAGCTCTCTTGGAGAAATATGTCTATGTACTAGAGCGGGCAATTGCAACCAATTTATGTAAAAGCGGGTCAATTTTGGCTGTAGTTAACTGTCAGTGAGCCAAATTTTTAAAAGATTGACAAAAATGAAATGGATCAAACATGTCAACTGATTTAGAAGTCGCTCTAAAAGTATAATTAGTCTACATTGCTTTATCTAAGAGAGGGTCAGTATTCGCAATGATAGCTTTTGTAATGCAAGTTCAGTAAGTTAATTATATTAGGGAGAAAAGGACAAAAAAGTGTTAGCTGGCCAATCCAACCAATTCGGATGTGGCCTAAATTTTAGAGTTACACAAGTCATGACTCGCGTAAGCAATATACGACACTTGAACCAGAGTTCGCGTCTGTAAAATAAATGTCCATTTTGCCATCTATAGGATGCACCTTATCTGTTTTGTTTTTAAAAGAAAGAGAGGTCTGGGGTTGGTAACTTTTCACTGATTGCTAAATAGATTAGCTGACTCACTTTTTAGCCTTTTTTTCTTAAGGTGCTGAAGGTCAGTCTTCTTATGGGAGAATTATAACAGTCAAGTGGGGAGAATACACTAGAAGGATTGGTGTTGATGGTAACACAAAAGCAATAAAAGATGCAATAAAATCTGCTTTTGGCATAAGATCTAAACGCGCATTCTGGTTGGAAGATGAAGATGGCATCATCCGGGCACTAGACAGGACCATGCCTGCCGGGTGCTATAATCTTCACCTAGACGAAGGTATCCAACCAATTTTTTTTTTTGATAATTAATGTTAACCGTGTTATATTTGTTTCCCTTATAGTTTTTATTTATGCAGGAGTGTCTATAAAGATCTGCCATTATGATGAGTCTGAACGTATAGCTGTCCGCACTGAAGACAAAACCTTTTATACAGAGGAAGATTTACACGAGTTTCTGAATCAACGTGGGTTGTCTGGCTTAAGAGAAATAAATGGGTATAGATGTTTTAACAATGTGGATGATTTACGTCTTGGTGCAGTTTACCAGATGGTGAGAATTCTGGGAGACTAGATATCATTTGTTGCAATGCGTTAAAAGGGGCCATTTGTGGGGTACTGCTGATTTGTTCAGCAAAACTTCCAAGATGACCAAAGATGGCTACCCTTTCCTAATATTTTCTAAAAGGTCTTCCCTATGCATTCCTAATAGGTACTACTACTTTACTAGCTCACCTCTATAGCTCTGGTTAGGTCTTATTTTTAGTGCAGATCTGCAAGATAGTTTATGGTTACCATTTGTGTTGTATAAGTCGAGGAGGGACTCTTGTAGCGTAAGTTATGTGCATTTGATTAGCTATGAACTTGTTGAATGTGGAGTTGTTTTGTAACTGGAAATGGGGAAATATGCAAGTGAAGAAATGAGGCTGGGATTCTCATCTGTTAAGAGAATCACACATGCATATGCAAGAAAGATGGGACAACTGACGGCTTTTAAACAAAAATCAGAATAGTATGATGGTAGCGACGGCGTTATTGATTTCCAGTATTGAGAGAGAAGCACTAATGTGGTACTAGAGAATTTTGAGATTTTTGTTGGAGGGCGCATGCAAGAAGAAAGCTCGAGTTTGATGCAAACGTCTGTAACATATTGTGCTTTAATATTGCATCATCATATAATAAAAAGTCATCTATATTATGCCAATCGTTTTATTTAGGGTTTGAATTTGAATGGATATATGATAAAAGTTTATCAGCATAATCGTTTTACAGCTTCAAATATGTTTTGGAGATAAATAAAAGATATGAATCAAATGCTGGTAAAGAAAGGTAGAATAATAAAATAAAGATTACATTATATGGATGGTCTTGTGGTTTGTTCAAAATTGCATCTAACGTCCATGATTGTTTCAAATAGCGTCGACCGTTTTTAATTATCTCATGTGCTTCATACGCGAGCGTAATTTGCTCTTTTTTAACATATCATGTTTATGCGTTTTCAATTTCCCCCCTCTTTTTTCACATTTAACTATTCATCTTCAATTTTCAAATCTCTAGATTTATCATCTCATAACAATCGTGTTATGAATATGGAAAATACGAGATTCCGGTCAAGTTAACAAACTAGTGGGTTATAAACATGAACATTTACCTCTTATTCTTAAATCATTTCCAACATTATTATGGTACCTCACAACTGCTAAAAATAAATTACTAATTTAATTCGTCATGGAAGATGCATTAATCCATATAATAATGGAAGGTATAACCATGAATAGAGAAGATTCCGTGGTGAAAATTTAATGGAAGGTATAATGAGAAGTGGGTGAAAATTAGTAAAATAATCCCCACTATCCCATAAAACATCTGTAACATATTCTCTCTCCCCATAATAATCCACCGCCTTATCACATACACCAAACTCAGTCACCACCACCGCTAGAAATAAATTCAATCACCACCACAAATAACTCTGGCCTAACAGATTCAATCATCGGCACCGCCACAACCAAAAAGATGGGCATCCGTGAAGAGACAAGAAGAATGGATATAAATGAAGTCTCCGACGTGTCTTTGGGTTTTCCGGTGAACCTTGAGTTGTCGTCTTCACTCTGGCCACCAATAGTAAGTATATCACATATTTCAATTTTTTTTGTGAATTGGGGTTTGATTATTTTGTTTTTTATGATTTCAATTTTGCGTGTGTTAATTTTTTTAGAGGTTTGGAGCTACGAGGGTGAATAAGTTTGAGGATAAGCTCGAGACGCTTGAACCTGTGGATTTGGGTGAGTTTTTATTTAGTGAATTTCAAGCATGAAAAAGATCTTTACGAAAGTGTTAGGATATGCATTTTCCAGGTGATTTGGTTAAAGTTATATTTGATGACTTTATATCTATTTTGATAAGTAGCTTCTTACAAAAACCATCAAATAAAGATATTAGGCTACCAAGCATAGTTATAGAAATTATGTACATGAATATATCTTGGGGATGTTTGGGTTTGCATTTTGGAATTGATTTTGATGACTTGAAGTGGCATTAATTAGTTTTTGTAATTGTCCGATTAGCAAGTTGCACGAGCAGTAGCACAAATTCATAATTTATATGCTTCAGCAAGAGTTTAATTGAAACATAATTAGGAATACGTATCATCATGATGAAGTACAAACAAAATCTTAAAATAGTTTCGTATCGAGTGTATGATGGGAATAACGACTAAAAGGAACAATTCCAGTAAGAGGAATAGTATATTTGTTGCCAAAGCATGATTTAGCTGTTAAACAAAGTATGTTTTAGTATATGTAGCTGAACTAGATGCCATGGTTATGAAAGTTCGTTTACTCCTTTTTTTTTAAGCAGAATCCGGAACATTTTTGCGTAATGCAAAGCGACAATTCAGGGGAGATGCATGGTAAAGGAATTGCTAATGTAGATGATGACGTTATTTTGCTACGGTCAGGTTCACTTGGGGTCCAAATGCAAGCATATATTGTTCTGGGTTTATCAAGCAAATAAAATGAATTACGGGTCAAAGTATAACTTGGGGGCTGCAAGATTTAAACGAATGCATGGCTTCAACGTTCTGTATCCAATGCAAGATTTAAATGAATGCTAGGCTTCAGCGTTCTGCATCCAATGCAAGATTTAAACGAATGATAGGCTTCAGCGTTCTGCATCCAATGGGATGGGCTGCATGTTGGTTGCCTTCTGAACAATACGCCATTGAGGTGTGTTATATTTCTTAACAAAGAGTACTCTCACCGTATCTGTTATTATGAAATATAAGCTATTAGTCGAGAAGAAATGTTATAACAGTCCTTGAATGTGATTGATGTTGTCCAAACAGGTACTTACCTAAAGACAACAACTAGAAGAAACGTTGATCGCTTTCGTACACAGGCAAGTCACTCTAGATTAACCACCATAGCCAGATAAGTTGCCGAGGGACCGGTATGTATGTGTTGTATCTGCAAAGATTTATTGGCTGATGTATTTGATAGCATATTGAATGAGGTATGATTACTACTAAATTTGTTCTTTTTTAGATTTGGCATCCAATACTCACTTTAATGTTGCAATATGCAGGTTCATTTTGAATATGTTTTTAAGAGTATGGAGTATGAGAGATGGAGAGAGGGTGTCGTTAAAGATTAAGCACATCCAAACACGTTATCGGAGGAAATAAGTCAAAACTTTTCATCGACAAGGTGAACTTGGTAACGTTTGATCATGCCCTATATCTGGTCCAAACACCCCCTTATTAAAATACTAGGTTAAATAAATTCACCCATCATGCCAGGTCTGCTAACTACTTAGCTTTGCCTATTTGGATATTGCATTATCGATTGACAGTCTAACTTTCGAAAATGCGTTGTAGGTTATCTATGCTTAGGATATCAGTTCACCGCTGTTTCAAAAATTGTTGTTACGGTTCTTTGTTTCCTTTCCTGAATTCTTACTTGGATGGAATGTGTTACAGCCATGCACGATGCGACAATCAAGGACGCTCAAGTATTGAAACATAAATATTAAATGTGCCTGTCTGCATTAAGGAATTGTATCGAGCCGTGGCCAGAATCATATCATTATTGCGCTAAGGCATATTTGATAATTAACACCTAAAAGCTGTATATTTGCAAAAACAATAAAAGAAAAGCTAAATAAAGAGAGAAAAAAATGAAAAACAGCGAGGATAGCACAATAACCAGAAAAATAAGAGAACATAAAAAAAAAAGCCAAAAGAATCGAAAATTAAGCATTGCAGCAAAAACATATAAAAAACAAAATATAAGTATAGCAAAATTAAAAAAATTGCAAACATAAGCATCATCGGGCAAAAGAAAAAATAAAAAAAAAAAAAGAATTAAGAAAACATAAGGAAACAAAAAATAAAAGAATGAATGATTAACAGTAAAAAAAAAAATAGAAGCAGAACAAAAAAAAAAGAAAATAGAAAAACAAAAGAAAAAACATTATTAGCAAAAAAAATACATCAAAAAAAATACAAAAATGCAAAAAATTCTTCATTAAGATCAAAGGCAAATGAATAAAGTAAGCAAAACAGGCACGCATAGAAAAAATCAAAGTTATGCAGCAGCAAAAAATAAAAAAGCAAAAAGACAAAAAAAAATATAGAAGGCAACAACTAAATAATAATAAATGCATAAGAAAGCGAAAAACACAGAAACAAAAAATAAAGCAAAAAGCAAAAAAGCATATTGCAAAAAAATTTATATGCAAAACTATAGATCAAGATGTTTGTCTGCGCGAAATGCTAAATATATGAAATAAAAAAAAAAAATAATAAGAAGAAAGAACTAAAGCAAGTAGAAAAAAAAAGTGAAAAAAAGCAATAAAAAAAAAGAAATAATGTCAACATAATAATAATATGCGATGACAAAATAAGAGAAATAATAAAGCAAACTAGCTATGAGCAAGCAAAAGCTAAGGGAAGAAAATAATGAGAAAAGAAAGGGCAAAAAGCAGCATAAACAATTAAAGAGAAAGGCATGAAGCATCAAGAGGAATTAAATAAGAAAAATGAAATAAATAGCATAATATACTGATTAAAGAGGAAGAAAAAAAAAAAAAAATAATAAAAACGTCATTAGAACAACAAAACAATAAAAAGTAACGAGAAATATAGAATTAGAAAAAGCAGAAAAATAACAGAAAGAAGGAAGAAAGCAAGACAAAGAATAAAAATATAGCCTAGCAGGATACAAGCAGATAGAAATATAAAAAAAAAGAGATAAGGACGTAAATGCAAATAAAATAGTGAAAGGCATAGAACATAAGGAAGATCAAAAAAAAAAACAATAATGCAATATAGAAATAAGTGAAAACAAAAAGAAATCAACAAAAAAAAGTAAAGGTAAGAACAAAAAAAAGATAAAATGATAAATAAAAAAACAAGAAATTACATAGTAAAAAAAATAAAAAGAAAAAACATAAATACAAAAAAACAAAAAAAAAAAATCTTGCAACAAAACAAATAAAAAATGCACAAAACTAAGAACATAAAAAAAAAAACAAAAGCACATAAAACACACAAAAAGAATAAAAGATAGAAAAAGATAAAGGCATCAAAATAAAACATTAGAAATCAAAATTGCAAACGATGTAAAGCAAACAAAAAAGCAAATAAACAATAAAATAAAAAAACACAACAAAGAGCAGGTAAAAACACAAGATGAAAACAGAAGAAAAGAATAAAAAAAAAAATACAAAAAAAATAACAAGAGCAAAATCAGGAGGAAAAAATAATAAAAATCATAAAACCAAGCAAAAAAGACAAAAGAGTAGAATGTTTTAGGTTATAAGATATTAAAAAAAATCACCACAGAGAAAAAGCCAGATAACGGAAAGATAAGCGGATACAAAAAATAATAAGATGCACAGGCACAAAGTATAGTTATAAAAGAAAATGCAACCCAAACGCAAGCAAGCAGTGAAAGACAAAAAGAAAAAAAATGCAAAAAATTGGCATGCATTTAAAAAATCAGCACATAAAAATAATAAAGATGAGTAAACAGGCATAATAAAGCAAAAAAAATAAAGATGCAACTTTGGCAAAAAAACAAAAGCAATGAAATACAAATGTATTAAGAAACAATAGAAAGTAGCAATGAAGTAAAAAGAGCACAAATTAAATAAAAGACATAAAAAAGCAAAAAAAAGCAAGACACAAAAAAATATGAAACAAAAAGCAAAAAAAAATCATAGAGAAAAAAAAAAAAAAAAAGGTAAAGATAGCCACAGCAATTTATGAAAGAACCAAAAAAAATACAAACAAGCAAAAAACAATAAAAAAAAAAAGCAAATAGAAAAAAGCAATTACCAAAGAAAAAAAGAAAATTCAAAAAGCAAAAGTAGTAAGCATAAAAAAAATACAAACTGCATAATAAAGGAAGAAGAAAAAAGCAGTAAAATGAGAGAAATAAGAAATGTGAAAAAAAAAAAAAAGAAAAATTAAGTAACATAAGAAAATAAGTGCACAGAAAATAAAAATTAGAAAAATTACCAAAACAACAAAAAAAGAAACTAATGTTCACAAATAAAAAACAAATAGAGAAGAAGTAAACAAGAAAAATGACATAAAGAAGATAAACAAATTGAAACTGAGCACAGGCGAAAAAAAAAATATATAGTAGAACAGCGAGTAAAAAAGAGCATAAAAAATGCATAACATAAAAAACAGAATAGAAAATCAAGAACAACGAAACAAGGTAAATAGCATATAAAAAAAAAATAAATGCGATATAAGCATATAAGAAAATGAGGAATCATAAAGAAAAAGCAAAAAAAAACAAAAATAAGTAAAATAAAGAAAGAAACAGAAAAAAAACAAAAACAATAAAAAAAAAATAATCACCAAAGAAATAAAATCAGAAATTTAAGCAAACAATAGAAGCAAAGAAATAGAAGACATATACAGTAGGAGATATAAGGCATGGACGAGAATAAACACAACAAAAAAAAAAATGGCAAATGATAAGCAAAGGAGAGATAAAAAAAAAAAAGTCAAAAAGCAAGGCAGTAAAGAAACCTCAAAATTAATGCATATAAAATCAAAACAGCAAAAAAAAAAACAAAAAACAAAGAGAACAAAAAAAAAAAATAAAACAAAAAAAAGCAAAAATAGAATAAGAGATAAAGGAAAAAAAAAAAAAAAAGAGAAAAATAAGTATTTTGCAGAGTTTATTGGAGATAATATTGCATACTAGATTTCAAAAAAATAGCAACAAGCAAAAGAAACTAAAAGCAAAAAAAAAACACAAAAAAGATAAAATAAAAAAAACAAGAAGAAAATTAAAAATAAATCAAAAAAATGCACAAACAAGAAGCTTGCATTAAAAAAGAAAAAGATAAACAAAGTAAAGAAATAGGCATATTAGGACAAAAAAAAAAACAAAAAATGAAACCCAAAAAAAAAATTGAGAAAAAAAAAATAAAATAAAGACAAGATTATACATAGAAAAATAAAAATGAGAGCTTATAAAGACAAAATTAAGAAAAAGAGTCTAAGTCAAGCGATAAATAAATTACAAAAATAGGAGTACATAAAGCATAAGTAAAGAAAGTACAAAGCAAAGAGAAAAAGCAGCAAATAGCAAAAAAAAATAAATCTAAAAGATAAAGGAGTATGGTATAAACAACAAAACAAAATAGCATAGGCACATAAAGTAGATCGACACTAATATATAACAAGCAAGAAATAAGACCAATGTGCAGAAAGATAAAGTCTAAATCACAAAAAAAAAAAGCAAGATATAAAACTAAATAAAGTATAAAAAATAAATAAGTACAAAAATGACAATATCAGAGCAGTGGAAAGAAAAGTGCAACAAAAAAAAATTATGCTATGAAGTAAAAAATATATATAACGACAAAACAAAAAAGTAGGAAAAAAAAAACAATATGCAAGAATAATAAGCAACAGAAAAAAAATGCAAGAAAGGAGACAAAAAGAAAATAAAAAAAAACATAAGAAGGATTAGAAGCAAAAAAGAGCAAAATATAGAAAAAATTGCAAAATATAACATTCCAAAAATAACAGGATAGACAATAAAAAAAGAAAAAGAAAAAACAATGCAAGTAAAAACGAAAGAAAGCAATAAAAAAAAAGCCAGGAAAAAAAAAAGGAATCAAAATAGAAAAAAAAAAAAAAACAAAGATGCAATAAGATAGTAAAAGAATACGAAAAAAAAAAAGTTAGCAAGTAAGAAAAAAAAAAAATAGAGAGCAGGAAAATGCAAAATAGAACAGAATAAATGATACAAAAAATAAGGCAAGAATCAAATCAAAAGATAAATAACAAAAATAATAGCAAATAAACATAAAGATGCAAGAATAATAAGAGTATATACATGTAGTATAGAAAGAAAGCCAAGTTATATACCAAAGAATTAAAAAGAATTAGACGAGGACAAAATGGTATTGGAGAAAATAGCAACAAACCACAAATTTGGCAAGAATAACTAAAGTAGCAAGAACAAAAAACAAACAAATTGCGAGCCAAAAAAGTGTAGCAAATAGAAAAAAGTGCTATAAAAAAAAGATAATTAAATAAGACCGAAAAACCAACATTCGAACGGCAGAATTAGCAAAAACGACTATAAACGACCAGTACCAATAGAGGATTGCAATAAAAAAATGGCCAAAAAAATTTTTGTGTTCGTTGCAACACGCGAGTAAGGGAAGAGTAAAAATGAGAGCAACAGAAAAATAGCCAAGCATTGGCATACAAAACAGAACATAAACGAAAAGCAAATATTGCAAGGCATTTTGAGAATTACACTAAAAGCTTATATTTGCACCAATAGCTATTTTTTTCTAAGTTGGTAGAAGATGGTTTTGGCATTACGAAAGCTGACTTGATAATGTATGATATGCAGGATTGGATCACAGCCTACATCTGCAATTGAATTCACTTTAGGTGTACGCAAACTAAAACGTCCAGCTTCATGACGTGTAAGAGCATCTTTACCAATCTAAAAAAGTCACGAGTCAAGAAAACTGTCATGTGAAAAAGCTTGATTTTGTGATGTGTAAAAGTCCCTTATAAGAAAAGTTTAAGCGGGTTTTACAACAAAAAGGGAAATAAAAATACTTGATAAAAATATTAGGCTACTTTTTTATATAGCAAAACCTTTCAACATTTGTCATATCAGCGAAGGATGCATATGGCATGCTTCTAACAATGTCTTAATATTATCAGATTTTATGAAACATCTCATGTTACATTTTCCGTATGGATAAAAAAACCATATTTTGTTCCCTATCATGTACTTTCTGTAAGTTCCACACAGGTCGGTCGATGCACCTAGCAAAGCTTTCCCTTTTAGAAGTCAAAAAATTCATCTTTACTTGCAAATGCATGGCACATGAATTAAATAATAAATGCAGTTATGAATTTTATTTTTTTTGTGTTTTAACTATGTTATTGTGTTTTTATGATCAAGGTTTCGGTTTACTTATTCGGTGGTGATCGTTGAGAAATGGGAATTCTTCCGTCTTGATAAATTTAAGGTACCCCTTTAAGGTAGCCCCCGGCCCGATCCTATATTCCCTCCCCCCACTCTCCCCCGCGCACCCCCCCCCTTCTCCCTCCCCCCTCACTCTTCTTTTGATAATTTTATTAGGTAAATATTGTTTTTTTTTAATAGATATGTTAGTTGTGGTATGGAATTAAGGGTTTGTTTGATTAACTTTTAGGTTGGCTATATGACCCTTTATTGGGAATAGAGCTAAAAAATAACATAATTGGAAATGGGAAGTTGAATGATAGGAGATAATTGTTTACTTGATGTTTAGCATCTCAAAACTGTATGCTCAAATTCCTGAACAGCATGCTAAACAAATTTTCAAATGGTTATCCTTAACAAATTTCTGGCTACAAATTTCTTTAGGCTCCAAATGGCTGCTGAACAGCATGCTAAACATGTAAAAAAGGTAGTCGAAACAGATTATGTTAGTCGCTATTAGGGGCTGCAATTTTAGCAGCCATTTGGGGCCTTTAACGTGCTACTAGGGGCTGCAATTTCAGCAGCCATTTGACGACTTTAACGTGCTATTAGAGGCTGCAATTTCAGCCGCAATTTTGGGGTCTTTAAGGTGCTATTAGGGGTTGAAATTTCAGCAGCCATTTGGCGTCTTTAATGTGCTATTAGGGGCTGAAATTTCAGCAGCCATTTGGGCCTTTAACGTGCTATTAGGGCCTGCAATTTCAACACCATTTGGCGACTTTAACGTGCTATTAGAGGCTGCAATTTCAGCCGCCATTTTGGGGTCTTTAACGTCCTCTTAGGGGGTGCAATTTCAGTAGGCATTTGGCGTCTTTAACATGCTATTAGGGTTGTTTGGATTAAAGGGTCAGTTGTTATATGTTATAGCAAGACTTTTAGAGCTTTGTTAATTGTTCCATGTAATATGTGTAACAATTTTAGTTAGATACATAAGATAGTAACAGTAATAAAGATTTATTTAGATACATTAAAAGTTAGTGAAGCCATTTTTTCATGGATTTTGGAAAATGTTTATTGTATGATATTATTTATGAAGCATACATATATTAAGTTTGATGCATTTGATTGATTCGTGATTGTTTTCGTGTTTTTGTGATCAACAGTGAAGCTATGAATTTCAAGAATTTCAACAACAATTGTTTACGAAGCAAACTAATTCTCTTTATGGTTTCGAATGGTATCTTACAAGGTGTAATGGTTGGATGGTGGACCTGTTACAGTGTATGTGGGATCACCTGCGATTTCCTCAGACGGGATGGGGAAGTATAATGGAGATACATCTCCCGTCTCACCTTATCCTTACGAGTTTAATGGAGTTGTTAGGGGAAGGAAAACCTCCATTTTGCTGGAATGCATATCAGCATATGGTGATCCACAAAGACTCTATTCCACCGGTTTTCTGCTTACTCGACGTTAACCCTGAATCGTTTCCCCAAACTTATGTTAATCATTGTTGATTAACTTACAAGTATTGTGTTTAGATGTTATATATGGGTGATGTGTGTTATGGGACAAGAAAAGGTCCATCCTCATTATGTTGTAAAAGTTATAGAAAGAGCATTGCTAATTGATGCTAACTAAAGCCACTAAGCTACGATAAACATAAACCCTAAACAAGTAACCGACTTTTGATATTTTAAAAAAAATAAGCAACTCAAAAAACGTCTAACTTAAACGAGAAAAAATTAACAAAACTTGCCGCAACGAAGTGCGGGTTTTCAAAACTTGTCTCATAACAATCGTGTTATGAATATGGAAAATACGAGATTCCGGTCAAGTTAACAAACTAGTGGGTTATAAACATGTTTATGGTAAGAAATCGATTGTGCTTTTGTTTAATCTCAATATTGATGATAAAATGTAGATAATTATGTTTAATGATATTTTATCAGGTGAAAATCATTAAATAATAACCAAATATGAGATATGTCTTCATTTAGTCACTTTAACTTTATTTTAATATTAAAAGTCACTTTATTTTAATATTAAAAGTCATTTAGTTCTGTTCGTAAGTTTTTGAAATAAAAAAAGAAAAGAGAAGAGTTAAAGATGAAAAGAAGAGAAGATGAATGAAATTTATTTTTTTATACCATGTTCCTGAGTTAGGAGAGAAAGGAAGTCATATGTGATGATTTTATAATTATACCCTTAATTATATATAAAAGTTATGTTTCTTATAAGATCATTTAAGTAATTTTATTTTATTAAAAACTTCTTTATATAACTTCTTTCTAAATTATCTCACTTTTGGAGAGAGTTTTGAAGAGAAAATTAG
>BQNB010038581.1:2988-22883 GCA_026074375.1 Tanacetum coccineum | reverse complement strand
TGTAATATGAATATATCTATACCTTATATATAATGTATGAGCAACATAAATTAATAATGAAAATGATATTATTAGATTTGATAATTCAATGATTGTACAAAAAAATTGATTTGACAAGTCAATGATATTTGTTTCATCACTTATTATTTGTAGCGATTTATGACTAGGTATGGCAACGGGTCGGGTTTGGGTCGGGTTTTAGTGAACCCGTACCCGTACCTGTTTATAATATCCAAACCCGTATCTGCCCCAATACCCGATGGATACCCGTTTAGTATTATCCATCGGGTTTTTGGGTTTACCAGCGGGTATCGGTTATCCACAATTAAATTTTTGTTGGACATATTTGCGCGTATAGAGTTAAGTAAAACTATTGGGAAACAATCAAAACACTCTGATATATTGAAAGATTTTAAATAAACTAACGGTGAATACATTAAAGATAAAATTAAAAAGCTAAAAACGGAACCTGGAAACATAAACTTCGAAGATGAAAGAACTGATGTGAGAACTGAAGAGTCAAGTGTGACTATGTGTTTGTAATTACCAAGATATGGTTGGTAAAAATAACTTTTATAATACGAGTCAAATATTTTTTACAAGGATGGGATCCCACAAATTTGAGATTTATATAAAAATGGCAATACAAGCGGGTACGGATTCGGGTAAACGGGTACGGGTACGGGTAAACAGGGCGGGTATTACCAGAACCCGTAACCAAACCCGTACCCATGAATAAAAGAATATTTCTACCCGAACCCGTATCCGTACCCGCCAACCCATCCCCGAACCCGACCTAACCGGTTCGGGTTTCGGTTTTCCCTATCGGTTTCGGGCGCTTTTGCCATCCCTATTTATGACATTATCTAACACTTCTGTTACAGATTTGACAATTCAATGACTGTACAAAAACATTGATTTGACAAGTCAATGACATTTGTTTCATCACTTATTATTTGTAGCGATTTATGACATTATCTGACACTTCTGTTACAGATTTGACAATTCAATGACTGTACAAAAACATTGATTTGACAAGTCAATGACATTTGTTTCATCACTTATTATTTGTAGTGATTTATGACATTATCTGACACTTCTGTTACAGATTATAAACCTATAAGTAACCCTTCAATTATAAAAATTTTAAACTGTAATTTATTTTTTACATTTCATATATCAAAAATATAAGCAGCATACCTACAAAACTAAAACCTTAACTTATTTCTACTAACAAAACCATCATACAACCGTATCTATCATCCAAAGAAAGAAAATATGTCGGACAACATACCGTTTGACATTCAAATGGATATCATGAATAGACTTCCTGTGAAGTCTTTACTTCAATTTCGTACTGTGTCAAAGCAATGGAAGTTTTCCATTGACAATTTCGAATTCATTCGTAATTACGGTGTTCGTGAGAGAAATAGTTGTTGTTTTAATTTAAGCTATAAGCATGATAATCATGGTTTTATGTATTCTGTAGATGAAAACTTAACCTTTAGGCATATGGATTCTAATTTAAATATTATCTCTCTTACACCAGTTGCTTCATCTGAAGGTGTATGGTGTTTTGCCTTTGGCGATAATTCAATGCTTCTACACCATCAATTAAAAAATCGGTTGGAATATCAGTCCCTAATTACACATTTCAACCTGATTCACCAAAAATGATATTTGGTTTTGGTATTCGTCTTGTCACTCTAGAGCCAACCGTTTTGAAGATAAATTACCCGTTATACAGTGACGGTCCATGGTATGTGTCAGTGTCTACATTAAGCTCTAGAACTTGGTATAATCTTGATTATGACTGTTTGCCACGTGAATCAATAAGAATAAAATGGGCAGGTCAAGCAGTCATAGATGGTAAAATATTCTGGATTGGCTCAGAAAGGTTTTATAACGATGATGGTATTTCTAACAAAATTTACATGATAGTTTCATTTGATTTGGTTACTCACCAATTTCATGTACAAGACATGCCTGAACAGGTACGAGTTGGGGAGTTTTCACCTCCGTACTATATTTCTCAGCTAGGAGACTCTCTTATAATTTCTGGAAGCTTTGATTTCGGGAATTTTCGTATTATTTATGCATGGGCGTTAGAAGTTGAAGGTGGTTTTGTTTCTTCATGTAGTCTGCTATTCACCATTCCACACCCAGCAGGTCATTATCTCAAATTACTTGGATTCAGTAAGGATAACCAACCAATAGTGGAAGCTACGATTGTCCAGCAATGGTATCGATCACTACAAGTGTTCCATCCAACCATTCAGTACTTTCAAAACATCGGTGTTGAAGCAAACCGTGATTCATTTTTCATTGGCCCATTCAAAGAGTCACTAATTCTTCTTACTGAACCAAATAATGAACTAATATATTAATGTTAAAACCGCACTAGGTTGGTGATCTAATGTTTTAATTCAGTATTGTGTTTAGTCTTTTTATTGTAGTTTGTAATTTTATTTTAATGAATGTGTTATGTATTGTGTTTTAATTTGTTATTGTAAAGTCTACAAGCGTTTATGAAACACCCACATTTATCATACGCAGACATCTAATACATTAGAAAAGTCATAAAAGTTAAAACAAACAATCATACGAATTACATTCCAAATGAAAAACTACTCTAAACCAAGATTTCCCATGTCGTTGTAAACTTCATGAAGTAGTGCGGTTGAATTACGTGAGTGTTGTTCCGGATGCATATACATTTTCAATGTTGCCTCGAGTACTTTTATCTTTCCAAGCAAGTGCTTGCAGTTTGAGCACCCTACATTTCCAATGACATGATTTAACAATTCTTTTCCTTTATAGAAACATTGACTAGACAAGTAAATGACATTGGTTTCATCACTTATTATATGTAGCGATTTATGACATGATTTGACAATTCTTTTGCTTTATAGAAACATTGACTAGACAAGTCAATGACATTGGCTTCATCACTTATTTTTTGTAGCGATTTATGACATGATTTGACAATTCTATTACAGATAGGACAATTCAATGACATTGTTTTCATTTACTATATATATCATGAAACTAACTAGAAATGAAAACAGTCTAAACTATAACTTCCTCCAAAATAATGGATTCAAATATTACAAAATTTAAATGTATCCTTCATTATAATGGAACGAATCGAGGTTCCATTATGCATTCTGATTTGACATACACAATGTTACACGATATGATCATGAAGAAATTCAAATTGGAAGCAAATTATCTATTAAATTTGTCTGCTAAGATGCCATCATTTGACGATATTTTTGACATCACAGACGACAACGAGGTACGATTTTTTGTTGAATGTGCTTGTAATTAAAAAGATGAAATAGCATATTTGTATGTTTCTCAACATAAGTCAATAGGCGATACTACAAGTTTTGTTGAAAACACTCAAAAACATGTTTTTTAATTTTTTTGAACCGACAACTTTAGAAAACATTGGACCTAGTGATTTTCAGAATAATGATTCAAGACATAAAAATGAGTCACATTTTGAAAAACCCGAATCCTCTTTTGGGTTCGGAGACTACAACGAATACGAAGATAAACAAAATGATTTTGATAATGTGGTACATGAAAATCCACAACCCAATTACCATAAATGGGAGAAGTTCATGTCATTTAAGCCTGACATTCCAGAAACACCACTTTACAAGTTCAAACCTATGATTTACAAAAGACTATAAAAAAGAAAACAGGGTTAAGGTTGTAAAATATTTTTACAATGAAGGAAAGCTAGTCTTGGCAATTAGAATGAAAGCTTTAGACGAGGGTTACCAATTTCTATCAGAAAGGTCAAACCTAAACAGGTATTATGTGAAATGATTTCATTTTAAAGAATGTGACTGGAAGATTCGTGCTACAAGATGGGGGGATACACAAAAGTTTAGCATTACATTTCTGAATGATGTTCACACATGTCCAAAAACTCAAACATATCCTAACCATCGAAACGCAAACAAAAAAGTAATAGTTCACCTTTTCACTCCAAAGTTACAAGACTCTAAGCATGTAATAAAAGGGAAATATATACAACAAGATCTTTTGTCCGAATATAAACTAAATATATCTTACCAACAAGCATGGAGAGGGAAGGATTATGCTATACAACAGATAAGGGGTTCGCCGTTTGAATCCTTTGAAATGCTACCGTATTATTGTTATAACCTAGAACGAAAAAACCAAGGCACGGTCACACGTATCAAAACGGACGAAAAAGGTGTTTTCGAGATGTTATTCATTGCCATTGGTGCATCGGTAAGTCATGATCATATTATTTGAATAATTAAACTATAGTAGGTTACCATACTATATTTATAATGTTTTATTTCAGATTCGTACGTTTATGCATTGTCTATGCTTGTTGCTTATAATAGATGCGGCACACTTAAAGGGTCAATACAAGGGAACAAAGGGCATGGATGGAAACAACCAGAATGTGCCAATTGCTTTTGGTATATTCAAAGGAGAAACAGGTCCATGTTGGTCATGGTGGATGTCCGTACTTAATGAATGCATAGGTGATAGCCCAAATTTGCTATTCATATCTGACAGGCATGCTGTTATAGCTTTGGCAGTACACAATGAATTCCCTTTAGCCTTTCATGCTGTATGTTGTCGTCATCTAATGATGAGCCTATCTTTGAAAAGTACAAAAACAAAAGGTCTATTCTGGGAAATATGCAAGGCATATACACCAGAAGAATTTTCAACCGAAATGAGCAATCTACAGGCTATTCAGCATGATGCGTACCACAAGCTCATTCAAGTTGGTCCTCAGAGATGGTCAAGAGCGCATTGCCCACTAGTACGTTACAATTATATGACATCAAATAATGTGGAGTCTGTTAATGCGTGTACTATACTATATAGAAAGCTACCGGTGTTAAAGTTAGCCGAGACGTATCGTGCAATGGTGCAAGAATGGTACTTTAAACGTCGAGAATCGCATTTCAAAACATAAGGCTTTCATCAAATTTTATTATAATATGCACTACTAAGTTGATTTTTGTTTATGTTTAAATGTAGATAATATGACGTCTGAAATAACTGAATGGGTATCAAACAAAGTGAATAAAAAAGGATGAAGAGCGCCAAATGGCACGTTTACGGTGTTAATCATTATCAATACCAAGTTTTAGACGGGCGATATAACTGTGAAGTCGACTTTTAGACACACACCTGTCAATGTCGTAAATGGCAGGTTTCCGGGATACCTTGTGGCCACGTTATAGCTGTAACAAGGTATTTGGGTATGACCGATTGTGTCCAATTTGTAGCAGATTGGTTTAAGAAAGAAAAATATCAAGGCACTTACGCTGAATCAATTCATTTTCTTGGCAATATACAAGAATGGGAATTTCCGCACCATATTCAGAAAGCTATACCTCCTAAAATGGACAACCCACAAACCAAATAAAATCAAAAGGTGAGGAGCCAAGATCTATACATTGTAGCAGATGCAGACAAGCGGGACATAAACATGATCAGTGGAATAAACCAGTTGTCACTGAGCCGCCAGTTAACACACGTATACGAAATGATCAAGAATTTCCAAGAAATGAACAACCATCATTCTACGACCCACACCAACAATATGACAACACTTTCCAAGGTTATAACCAATACGCATCACAGCCATACAATCAAACCACATACCCATTGCAGCCATACGGTCAACATCACACAAACACATCTCAAGCATACGATGGAAATCACACACATTCGGATCAAATGTATGACCAATACGATTCTCAACAAAATGCATCACCACATCCAGATGACCTAAACACTGATGGTTCAAATAGTTGGGTTAACATGTTTGGTTTTTAAACATTTGTATGTTTTTATGATTTATGAGGGTTTGTTGTTATTTATTTAATATATTGTACGATTGTTGTAATGTATTTCATTTTCAATGTTGCGAAATATGTTAGTACGACAATAGGACATGAGCACATCAAATATTGGCTTTAAATACTCTCGACAACCTCAATGTGATTGATTCAAAATAGTAAATAGGGCTACAGGTCACACTATATAAACCACATTTTTGTAGTTCAACTCTTACAACAACATTACATTGTTTAAGAAAACGCATTTTATAGTTCAAACAATGACATTCAAGGTTCTACTACACCATTATGGAAGGTTCACTAGTCCTCCTGGAAGAAAATTCGTTGATGAGTTGGTTGCTACTGTAGATCCTGTAGAGTTGGACAACTTTTCAACAAATCAAGTGAAATTGATTTTAACAAACTCCTTGGGTTACGATTTTAACTCCCAAACATTTCTTTATCTAAGGAATCCTAATTGTAGTTTGGATTCAGGTCTTATACCTTTGGCTAATGCTATACAAGACCGCGACATGTTAGTCACATGTTAGTCACGTATACTCAAACTCATCAAAACCAACTACATGTGTATGTATCTCGGGTGGAGATATCCTCACTTGTCGTGGCCGACCAACGCAAAGATGAGAGAAACAAAAAAGAAAATCAATGAAAACCTTCTTGTTCAAAAAAGTTATTTTACTAGTTACTAATTAACTAGATTTTATGATTGTTTTGTCGTATTATGATTTTACAACTTATATTATCCCGTGCTTGTTTCTATCATCAACTTTCATAGTTATGTAGGCTGTAACAATAAACATTGAACTGGCAACACAATAAAATTATATATTCAAACAACGAAATGACCTATCATTTGTGACACCAATAAGATTTATCAGCTTTGCTCTATGCAAAAAATATATATACATATATATGCACAACTAAATATTTTCAACAAATCAATTTCAATTCACATTTATTTCTTTGACAACATGTCAACGTCTAACAATTCTACGTTCGAGTTTGAAGTACACCACAACGGCGAATTTAAACTTAACCCGCTAACCTATCAAAATGGTTCAGTACTAAATATAAATGTTCTACCGATGGGTTTTGAAGATATGGTTAGCTAATCTGTATTACACATTGCCACCAAATAACACGTTATTAGGTATGAAAGCAATCAAGAATGATTATGATACTAATGTTATGTATGACATTGCAAAAGTTTTTGGAAAGCTCCAGCTTTTCGTTTCTCATTATCAGATAGATCTAAGCACGGTGCTGATTCCAAACGATGGCTCTCTAGAAGAATCATTTGCAGGTATCATTTTTGAAGAAACTAAAATAAAACTAAAAGAATCACTCAACTATCTACATCAAATGCAGAAAAGAAATAATAAAAAGTTCGATTACTATGAACTTCTTGGTGAACTAGGATTTATTAATAAAACTAAACCTACCACACACTACACGCAAACCATTTTCAATTTTGTGGTTCACAACAACGGTCAATTGGTGCTCGATGACACAAAAACTACGATGTACGTCAACGGTGGAAAAATGAACATCAACATTCCAAGAATGAAACTAGAAGAGCTGAAACAATTTTTGTTTAATATTTTAGCTACAAAGATTCATGTTCTTTATTATAAAATACCGCACAATGGCTTTTCAATAATCGTCAAACTTAGAAACAACTATGATATGCATGTCATGTTTGATATATCTTCATCGGATTACAAATTGGAAATTTACATTGACCACCTAGGTGTCGATTTTATTATAGCCAAATATATTTTCCCAAATGCTAGCTTGACAGAAATGACGAACCATGTAATAACCAACTACACAAGTAAAAGCGAAGACAGTAACAAGGAGGTAACACAAAATGATTACACTTTCGATTAAATGATTGAATGGGCGGAACAAGAACACTTTGAAGACGAGGAAATCAAAGGAGTTCAACCTCGACATTTGAAGAATCGTATGTACTAATATTCGTGTAACTTGATATGTATTAACAATGTCTTTTCAATGTACACACTATGTTACTCTTTTTCTATCAATTCAATAAATATGTACGGATCTTAATAAAAACAAGTCAATGATAAAGACTAATCAATGACAATGTCCATTATATCTTATAAATGTACGAGATATATGACATGATTTGACAGTGAATTTAAGTTTTGCAGTCTATTGATACAGACTGCCCATATTATTTCCTCTATCAACTAGGTTGTCACACACACACACACACACAAACATACACACACATACACAAACACACATACACACACACACACTTTTATTCTTTCTACAAAACAGGTCTATGGCTTCTTCTTCTTCAAAAGAGGTACGTAAAACAACTGTTTCCAAACTACAAAGGGAGCTTGAAGCTGAGGCCACATTTGCAAATAAGTTGTTGTGCAACTTAACTCGTTATCGTGAGCAAAATTCGTATCCAGTGGTGGGGGGGGGAGATACAAATGACAAGGAATGCAAATATGCCTAACTACGAGCCTTAATAGCTCGGATTACATGACTCTACTCTAACCCATGAAGCGGATATTCACACAACAAACAATCTTTAATTAGAGCAAGACATGAATTATTGAGGAAGTATTGCTGAAAAGCAAAAATTAATTAACAGTTTACTTGGAAAATATTGATTCATAATTAATGTTGCTTAAGATGAAACTGTCCCAACCATGTGTGTTTGTTGGTTTGTTTTTTATTTAAGTGGAAAAAATTTGGTTGCCACATTCTACTGGTTTTTTATCTTATTTTCTACTGATGTATTGTTATTAATGGATAATGAGAATCAAGATTGTTATTCGATGAAGTATTTCAAGTTTTTAATCTTTTATACAATGATAATGTTTACAATGCATTAACAAATGTAATCTGACAATCATGTACATTAACAAGATGACAAATGCTAACAACGCATTAAATTGAAATTCTAAGTAATGCATAATATAGTAACAGAGCAAGACAAGAATTATTGAGAAGTTTGCTGAAAAGCAAAACTTCATTAACAGTTACATGGCAATATAGATTCTTGAGTAATGTTGCTTAAGACGAACTGGCCAACCATGTGTGTTCTTGTTTGTTTTTTATTTAAGTGGAAAAAATAAAGTTGTCAATCTACTGGATTATATCCAGTTTTTCTACTATGTATTGTTATTAATGGATAATGAGAATCAAGATTGTTATTCGATGAAGTATTTCAAGTTTTTAATCTTTTATACAATAATAATGTTTACAATGCATTAACAAATGTATAACTACAATCGTTGGTTGTACATTAACAAGATGACAATTGATAACAAGTATTAAATTGAAATTCTAAGTATTGCATAATTACAGTACAATATATTTTGTTTGTAACTGTAAAATGTCATTATATATTAGCAACATTAGAAATTTAAATAATATATGACTTGTTTGAATATGCATTTGCTTTTTACTGTATCAAATTAGGAAACTAACCTCAATGACAACCTTATTATCAATTCACATTCTACAAGATATTTGTCATGATTTTGACAAAAGTATATTTTTTTTACTGCAAAATGGAAAAGGTACAACTTTCATGACAATGTTGTTTATAACTTAAACATGATTTGACAACACGTATATTTTTTACTGCAACTGATAAGACAACTCAATGACAATGTTGTTTATCACTTAAAATGTCACGCGATTTATGACAATAACTGACAAATCATTAGCTTTTTCTGACATTGAATGACTAATCACTGCAATTGTTATATATAAATTGAGGAGTCTAGTCTGATTCTCAAACATATTATCAATCACACAAAGTATTAATTCAATCTTCTTATTTTCTACAATGGATACGAACCCAAATGATGTAAGGTTAACTATCATTATGGCACTCCAGGAAGCTCTCGACGAAGAGGCTTGTCTGGAAGAATAAATTTTAAGCTTAATTCATCGATTTGCTGATAGATTCACAAACCGAAGGCCTGAAATTAACAGGCGTAATTCATTACCATATGACCCACTTATCGAGTATGGTAGGTACGCCCTAGGGTGCATGACAGGGTCAGATATGAAAAAGGCTGCATACTTGAAAAGCGTCAGGGATGAGTTGCTAAGGAGCATGGAAGAAAAGCGACAACTAATCGCGAACTATAGGGAAATGTAAAAGTTGTATTGCTTAACACCAGTTTGCTAACCATGTATGTCATTGTTTGTTGTTGTTTTCATGTTTTCCATTCGTCTAACTAAGGTTGGCCATGTACTCTTCTACACATCTGGTGTTTCCTATGTTGTAATGCTTTTAATGACTACCGTTCATTTTAAATTTTAAATTTTGTTTTTTATAAATGTAAAAATATAGTTATACAATTGTACTAAAAAAATTTTAAAATAACCCCAACTGACACACTTTGCAACAGCATATCTTATGCATATTAACACTATTTCGAACAAATTTTGGTTCACTAGGTAGACCTAATCAAAGATAACACTAATGACCAAATAAACAAAAATTTAAACAACGTATCAATATGCTAAAACGTTCACGAAAACTATGGATATCATTTTTTTTATGTATACAAACCCTAAAACTACACTTTTGAAATGAATTTTTTACAAATCATCATAATATTTGCGCGATCAACAAAAAAAACAAAAAAAAAACAAATCACTATTACTTTTGCGCGATCAACCTACGTGGCACAATTCTTTTTAATAAAAACTAATAATCATTGTGGTGGTGACACGTGTTCATCGAGTTGACCACCACCTAACTTGCGCGATCAACTAGGACTATTTGGTAATGTCAGACCCTCATAGTCTCTGCAACAAAAGTGAAATCTGAAATGGCCAATTCGTTAAAAAACGCTTTTCATTCATTTTCTTTTCTTTTTCTTCTTTAAGTACAACTCAAGAACACAACTTTTTTTTATTTCATTTCATTTTCTTTCCTTTTCTTCCTTTACTTATACTCGAGAACACAGTGTAAAAGGATGATGGGGTTTTCAAAAGAGTAGTGATAAGGAAGCCTAACAATAGACCTACACCATACAATTCATGCAAAGTGTCTTAAACATATTCTCTCTCATCATTCTTCACCAATTAACTTTTAAAATCAACCAATCACAATTATGAAACCACGTTTTGAGAGGGTAAGAACGCAAATATGTGATTTTTATTTTGTCCTTGCCAAACACTATTAAACAGATTATTGCGTTATCAAAAACGAAATAAAACAATAATCTCAAGGCAGTCAAACTCGCGAGTAAACTCGTATTGAACGTACGATCCTATGTGAGTACCAGCAAAAACCAAGTAGAATCGTGGTAGGATCGCATATTAGGTTGGGATCGTAGAATCGAACGTAAACTCTAAGATCAGCGTGCCGATACGAGTTTACAAACTTTTTTTTAGAAACGGCTAGTTTAGTGGCTGAGCAACGACCGAACCGATCCCGATACCGAGTCAATCGGGTCGGTTGTCGGCTGGAAAAAGTAGTAAATTTCAGTATCGGGTCGGTCCGTACCAAAAACCGGATTAATCCCGACCTGGCCCGACATACCGACTAAGTTATGTTAATACCATATTTTAGGGGCCGTCATATCTAAAACACAAAACACACACGCTCAACCCCAAAGTCAGATTCAAGAACCGTGGAATTTCATAAACTACAATGGATCAACAAAACCCTCAACAAAACACCCCATATGAATCAATCTCATCTTCAATGCCTACATATGAATCCTTCTCATCTCAACAAAACACTACAATTGAAGTAAGTTTTTTACTTAATTTTTGTTTTACATTCTTAATTTACTTAAGTTGTGTTTTATAATTCGAATTTTAATTAATTTTTAGGGCTGTGAAATTCGAATACATTCTTACAAATTCTTCCCGAAACATTCTGCCATTTACATTGTTCATCTTTGAATATAAAACACAACTTAAGTAATTTACTTAATTTTCTTTGTTAATTTGTGTAGGATGAGACCATAGACGTGGAGACTCTTGGCAGTGAAGATAAGAAACGCAAAAGAAAAGCCCCATCAAATCCAAGGAAACCGAAAGCCGAATGTTGGAAATACTTTGATCAAAAGTTTGAAAAAGATGAAGATGGGGTAATTACTAAGATGGCATACTGCAAATGGTGTCCAGCGGTTTTCAAAGCCGACTCCCATAGACATGGTACGCGACACTTGAACAATCATTACCCTAATTGTGAATCTAACCCCGATGTTGAGAAACTTAAGAAACAAAAAAAGCTAGCATTTAAGAAATCGATTGGTGAGAAGGATGAGGGTGGCACTAATAGTGGGACTTTAGAAACATGGAAGTATGATGAAAAAGTGATTAAAGAGTCGTTGATTAAGTTAATTGTTCTTGCCGAGCTTCCTTTTAAGTTTGTAGAACACCCGGCGTTCATTAAGTTCTCCTCGGACATGCAACCTAGATTTAATATGCCCTCCCGTTTTAAGATTGCTAGGGATATTTCTAAGTTTTATCTAGAAGAGAGGAAGAGCCTATTCAATTTCTTAAGCAAGGATTCCACCACGGTCCATTTAACCACCGATACGTGGACTTCTAGTTGTAAAAGAATGAACTTTATGGTTTTAACCGCACACTTTATAGATGATGATTGGGTAATGCACAAAAGAATAATCAATTTTAGACCAATTCATAGTCATAGAGGGGTGGATATTGGTAGGGCACTTTTGGAATGTATAACCGGATGGGGTATAAAGAATGTTATGACCGTGACGGTTGATAACATTGCTTCAAATGACAAAGCTCTCGAATACTTGGTAGAGAATTTACCAACTAAGTATGATAATGGTAAACATTTTCACATAAGATGTATGGCTCATATTTTAAACCTAATTGTCAAAGATGGTTTAAAAACGTACAAAAAGGAAGTAGATACCATAGCCTTGGCCGTGAAATACATAAAACATTCGAGCCAAAGAGTTACTAACTTTAAAGAAAGTGTTGAAAATGCTACCGATTCAAAGAAGTTTTTGATTTCCGAATGCCCTACACGATGGAATTCAACACATGATATGTTGAAAACCGCCATTGAGTTAAAAGATGCTTTTTTTGATTATGATTTTAACAACTCTTGTTTTGCTCGAGACCTTGAGGAAACACCTAAGCGGGCTGATTTTGAGGTTTGTAGAAAGGTAGTTCAATTTTTAGAGAAATTTAAGGAAACAACCGAGCTTGTGTCTAACGTATCAAGTCCCGTTGCTCATTTGTGGTTTGGAGAGGTACTTGATATTGATAAGCATCTTCGTGAGTGGCAAGCAAATGCATCTTTTAAGAACATGATTGGAGACATGAGAAAAAAGTATGACAAATATTGGGGTGATTACAAAAAAATCAACCATTATATGTACTTTGCCGTTATTTTAGATCCCACGATGAAGTCGGAAATAGTTAAGTATGGTTTTAAGCATTTGATAGAAAATGGTTGTATGCCAATGGATCAAGATGAGGAAGATAGTCAAGAGACGCCATTTCAATTTTTAACACCCGATGAATTATGTGACAAATTTGTTGAAAAGGTTGAGAAAGATATGGGATTATTGTTTGCCATGTACAAAGAAAAATATGGCACAACCACATCAAGTGACTTACCGAGACCAATGTCTAGTAAAAGTGGTAGCTCAAAAAGTCGTCGTGGCAATGCTTTCTTAAATTCATTTAAAGATAAACTTGGAAATAAGTCGAGCGGGGGTGAAGACGAGTTAAGAAAATATCTTAAAGAACCGCGTCTAGAGCTAGAGGATGACGAAGACTTTGATATACTTACTTGGTGGAAGCTAAATAGTCCACGATTTCCAATCGTATCAAGGATGGCGAAAGGTATGCAAATTTTTTTTTTATAATATATAGGCTGTTTTTTTTTTGAATCTGTCACAGCCAGCAGCTGTTTTTTTTGCTGCTGTCACAGCAGCTGCTGTTTTATTTTTTGCTACTGTCACAGCCATTTTGCTACTGTCCATACTCCATTAATTTAGTTGTATAGTTTTTTTTAGTAAAAAAAACATAGAAAGCATTTATAGTTGTATAGTTGCTACTGTCATTAATTTAGTTGCTAGTTTGCTTTTGCTACTGTCATTTTTTTTGCTGCTGTCATTTATAGAATTATAGTTGGAGTTTATAGTTGTATAGTTGGAGTTTATAGTTGCTTCCGAGTATCATTTATAGTTGGAGTTTTTTTGTTTTAGATATCTTGTGCATCCAAGTATCCACCGTTGCTTCCGAATCCTATTAAGTTGCTTTCCCGGCGTGAGCGAGCGAGTTATAGGTTGGAGTTTTGGGAGTTTAGATAGCACAGTGCATGCCAAGAATCCACCGTTGCTTTCCGAATCGGCCACTTTAGTGCGAGCGTATTTGGTAATCCGCGTTTGGACCCGTATAGGAATCTTTAAGCGCCAAACAGTGTAGGAGGCTTTGGAGTTGCACGCAAGATTGGATCGTAATTCAAGTAGAAAATATCACTATGATAACGTTGGAATTTATGAAAGATGACGTGCTTGCTAACGGTAAACTCGATAACTCATACATAGTAACTTTTAATTTGTCATTATAGGATTAGTAATTTTATTTTCGTTTGTTACAAATTTTTATTATGTTTTTCTAGAATTCAAAGAGGGTTTAGACAATACAAAGGAGAACAAAGGTGTCAGGTAGAGAGGGGTAGAATGGAAAAGCATGATTTTAATTTTGCTTTGTCAGTTAAAATATTTTGTGAGTTCGATTGCTAATGGTATATGCAAGGAACGTTTGGAATTGTGCATAGCTGTATTTTGCAGTTGTAATATTAGTGTTTTGTGATTTGTATTTTGAAATTGTAATCATGATATCTAGCATTATGGTACAGTCCGTCAATAATGTGGTGAGTTGGATTTTCATGATTTGGGAGTTGTGGATATTTGCAATATGATATGGAGGGGGGGGGGGAACCAGGGGGGGGGGGGGGGGGGGGGGGCTAACGTGGGGGGAGAGGGGGACGGCCAATAAACCTAGAAACCGAAGGTCTTACCAGCACTAGATCTCCTGGTTTTGAATATAATACACAATTACCACAACCACCACAACATAATAACATGTTTTTATCAAAATCGTCCATTCCATCCTCCGTATAACAATCAAAATGTTTTTTACCACTCACCAACCGGGTTGTATCGTCCTACTATGGAATCATCAACGTCTTCCCAACCAAATCAACCTTATTCTCCAATTAATCCTACCAAGATATAAATTTTGAGCAGTTAATTTTTAGTCAATACTATAACTATATCAAAGATTATTCTATGGGTCATGGTTCAGGTCATGGTTCAGGTCACGGTTCAGCGCGCGGTTCGGCTCACGGTTCGGATCCAGTTCACGACGGCGAAGACGACTTTCCTGTCGAAGAGGTATCACCCGTCAAACCCAAGAAGCCCTCGAGATGTGCAGCAAGGGCTAAGAAGGATGAGCCCAATGATCCGCCAAAAGATTGGACAATGGCGGAAGAGACCGCGGTGTGCCAAGCTTGGTGCGATGTGTCAGAAAATAATATTAAAGGAAACGGTATGAAGACTAAGGGGTTTTGGGATGCTGTTATTACGTACTTTGAAAAAGAAACTGGTTCATCAAGAGGTTATGACTCGATCGTTAGCAAATAGAAAAATAGGGTTCGCCCTAGAATTGGTGCTTTTTGCGCCATCATCAATAATGTTGAAGCGAATCACGAAGTGGTACAAATGACCTGGATGTGTACCATAAAGCTTGTGCAAAATACAAAATGAAGTACAAGAGTGACTTTACGTTGGAGCATTGTTACAACATTTTGAAAGATCACCCAGGTTGGAAAGACGTTAAGATGCCTTATTTTAACAAAACTCAGGGGCGAAAAAAGTCCAAGACTTCTGAAACCACTTCGGGGTCAGCGTCTGGTGGTCTTAATTTGAACGAGGAAGCAGATGAGGCTGTGGAAGAGACTCAAGAATTCCGACCAATAGGTCGTGACCGAGCAAAGGCCAAGAAGAAAGCAGCAGCTGGTTCCTCTCGTAGGGGATCTTTTTTACTCGTTGATTTTGTAGCCGACAAGATCTTCAACATTAAACAAAAAAATTAAGAAAAGAAGGACGAGCAACAACTGTCCTATATAGAGTTCAAGAATAGGGAGTTGAGTATCCGGGAGGCCGAGGCTCGAGAAATTGCACAGCTCAAAAGAGAGAAACTAGAAATTCAGCGTCGAATGCTTGAATTAGCTGAAAGGGAGAAACGGGACAGAGGCATCTTATTCTATAATTCACTAATTGACCCGACCTTGCCCCCAATACAACAACAGAAGCTTCTCGAGATGAAGTTGGAAATCAAGGAATGATATAACTTAGATTATTAGTTTAAGTTATCTGAATAATTATGTTTTAATTTTTATTGTCATGTTTTTATGTTATTTGAATACTTATGTATTGTTTTTTAATTTATTATCTATTGTTTTTATTTTAGTAAATGGAATTTATGTAATGTTTTTTATTATTAATGAAATTTAAATTTGATTTTAAAAAATTAAAAAAATAAAATAAAGGTCGTCTTATAGTGGCAAAAGATCGCCTATAGATCGTCGGAGAGAGAAAACTGATGTGGCACCGGAAAGTGCAGATCCAGACCTTTGTCCATAGTGGGCAGCCATACAAACCGAAACTCTATCTCTTTATGTCGTGAATTGAAATATAAAGGAGTTGTTGCCGATTATTTGGCTAAATAAACTGTCCAAAACCAACTTCAAAATGAATTTTAGTACACACGCGTCACTTTGTTGAGCCAAAAATCAATGATGGGTCCAAATTTACTTTTTGACCAAACTGGCCCAACCCAAAACATTAGTGGTTAGAGAAAAACGAGTAGTTTGGTGCTCATTCGTTGTTGCGGGGCTATTCGTGACATAGTTTTTGTATATTTCTTTGTCGGAAATGAATTCTGCTAATTTTATGACGCCTTGGTTTTCGTGAATCATACATTTGACCAAATGTTTTTTACTACTTCATGTTTGATCAAGCTGACAAAAAACATGAAACTCAGTTTGCAGGTACTCTCATTCGTGTCATTCACGTAAGGCAACCTCATTGTAAAAATCTGATTTTTTTCTGCCAATTTTGTTTTCCTTACCTTTTGCTATTTGAATATACACCATGCACGTGCAATTTTACATTCACGTATAGTATCATAATTGCAAACAACCATTTTAGAAAGAAAGTTCGGCCATTTTAAAGTTTGTTAATTCATCTTAGCCGACTTGACCTTTTGGTGTCCATCTTAAGGGCGACTAGATGTGCTAGTACAATTTGTGTTATGGGTTGTATAGGTGGATCTGAAAGGTTATTGGGCTTGGCCCAAGAGCGAGATCTTGTACTAAATCAAGTAGTGAAGTGATTTCCTGCACAATAGAAGAGTAAACCGTTAGTCTTATCGTGGGGACGGACCCCACGATTGGACTCCGACGTGAGAGTAAGTAAACATGTTTTGTCAGAGAGTGTCAGAGTATATATGTGTGTAATGTGGTCAGAAAATCATACCTCATGGGGTGTCAAAATACCCCTATTTATATGTGAGCCAAATATTAGGATTTCCTAGTATTTCGCTCATTATTGTTATTAGGCCGAAGTGAGACCCCAATTAGATAAGGAACCGCTTGTAATCGTGTCATGCAGACGCTAATTCCATTCCGCGGACGCCTGTTGGTCCGCAGAGGATTTGTCACGCCCGGCTTGCTTCTTCCGCGCCGCCCAATACGGAATTGGGCTTTTTCCATGGAGGGTATTATTTGCTTGGTTGGGCCGGGGGCCCATTGTATTGATATGGCTCAGGCCCAGGGGCCTGGTACACCTATTATACGTCATCAAGTCCCCACAGTCTAGCATTCCTATTGCGTGCGACTTTGTTGCGTGCAGTAGGTATTATTAGACTTATGTTTCGTTACTTTTCCGTGCTATTTTCTCCTTCCGCGGTCTCTTGTCTTTCTGCGGCATTTTCTTTTATTGGTTGGTAAGGCGTGGTTGACGTGGCTCATTTGTGGCATTTTATCTTCTGACTGATTTGACTGGCTAGTCTAACTTCTTAACTGCCATCACTATCTTTTACCTCTCATCTTGACCGTTGACTCGGAGGTCATTGTCACGTGTAAGCATCTAGAGGGGGTTCGTATTTACTATACCGAGGGTATAAATAGTCGATGTGGTTTTCACTGTTTTCTTTTTCATCTTCTTCATCTATAATCGCCATTGTCAAAAAATCCTTCAAGCTCTTCGTTGCACCTTTTGTGTTTTGTTACGAGGAATTTTTGTCTTTCAGGTTAGGCCTTCATCCCTGTTTACTTTATCATGAGCAGTATAACAGATATTAAGTCGACACTTACCCTTAAAGCCCTAAAAATTTTCTGTGACACGTATCATATTCCCGATGAGGTGCACCCGCAAATACCTACCCCTAACCAGACGATCCATGAGATGCCTGCTGGTAAAATAGGCGTATATACTAGGTTCTTCGAGTATGCTAATTTCCGGTTACCACTTTCCACTTTCCTTGTGAACGTGCTTAAACACTATCGTATCCATATATCGCAACTTTCTGTCATTAGTGCAGCCAAGGTATCTCATTTTGAGATCCTTTGCCGCGTCCATGGTTTTGAGCCCACGGTTGGATTATTCCGTTGTTTTTATGTTAATTCTAAAAACAAAGGCTGGGTGTCGTTTGGTAAGCGCCCGGGGAACACCGCTACTTGCTATACTAAACCCTTAGATTCGTTGAAAAATTGGAATGACCGTTTCTTTTGGGTTGACGCTTTTGCTTGCCCTGCTTCTTTTCCATGGAATGCTAGCACAACTGTGTCGAAGGACCCTTTTCCTAAGTCTTCTCAATATAACGCGGAGCATTATGCTACTCTTGTTGCGTATCCGGCTCCTTTTCATAAGTATCCGGAACCATTTCTTTGTTTAGTTGGAATCAGCCGCTATTACACTTTAGATGAAAATACTTATCCTCAATTTCTGCGTGATAACAATGAGGGTGGGTGTTCATTTGTTATGTTTTGTTTATGCTATACTCTTTGATCATGTTTTCTGACTGTTTATGCCCCCTCTTTTTTTTGTAGAAATGGACTTGCTTGCGTTCATACGTACTGCCGATCCAACAAAGGTCAGGATTGGTGAGAGGCAGCGTGGTGAAGATGAACCAAAACTGCTAGATACCACTGTTGGTCGCACTGTACCTTTGCTCTCGGTTGCTCCTGCATGTGCTCAAAGTGAGCTTGATGCCAGTTTTGACAGGTTATTTGATGAAGAGGGTAGTGGTAATGAGGATGAGTATCATGATTCTGCTGATGGTGGTCAAGGTGCTGGTACTTTAATTGTTAGTGAGGCCGCGAAGGTTGTTGCTGAGGATGTGGTCCCGTTGCGATCAAGACAAAGGAAACGAAAAACTATTGTTGATGCCGGCGAACCTTCTCATCCTGCCAAGAAGTTAAGAGATGATCATGGGGCCCCTAGTGGGCCTTCCGTGTCTGGTAAGTCTAGGCCTGCGGTTCAGAGGTTACTTGTCGGGGCAGTATTGAATGCTGAGGTTAGGGGTGAGCCCGTTCCGACCTTACCTTTTGTTACATCCTCTGTGTCTACTACACCGGAGCGTAAAGACGAACATCCTGCTGACTCCGTAACTGATCTTAACCTCTGGACCATCTGTGCTCCATAAAGGTTTGTTATCTCTTCAGATTCTTCCCATCATTCCGGTGCTAACATTGCGGAAGCTGAAGTTGATTATATTGTCAGATCCTCTACTCCTATCATTGCGACTGTTGTGACTGCGACCGCTGATGTTGCTACGACTACTAAAGAAGCACCTGCTAAAGAAGCACCTTCTAAACCTTCTTTATTTGCCGCTGGTTCGTCTTTAGCTGGTGGGACTGACCCTGTTCCAGGTGGCTTCTCGGATGTTTCTGGTAGTGATTTTCTCGTTGGTGGTATCCGCACCGTCGTTGATCCTGAGTTT